>OVBJ01002198.1:0-19789 GCA_900406535.1 Noccaea bulbosa
ATTAAGATTTGAAGTATAGAAACTACAATAAATCGAACAGATAAGAACCGAGCGGTCTAACATCTAAAACGATCGGTTTAACACAAAAACCGATAGGTTTAACACAAAAACCGATCGGTCTAACACCAAAACTGATCAGTTTTGAATAGAACCGATCGGTCTAGATTTGTCTTGTTTCACTCGACAATTCCTACCAATAAAAGACCGATCGGTCTAGGGTTCAACTTCATAGAAGCAGTGTACGACCACGACGAACATCGGACAAATTAAAGAANGGTGCATAAAAACCTCAAAAGAATAGAACATTTTTTACCTTGAAACAGAAGATCAGAAGAAAAGAGAAGAAGAAAAAGAGGAAGATGAAAAATTATCACGATATAATAGAAAACACTAATTAGAAACCCTAACTTCTATATATTTTGTTAATTATATATATATGTAATTGAAAATTTCTAGATTTTAATTAGTTAGGGTATATTTGTATTTTGATGTTATATAAAAACTAATCCACCAAAGTTTTTTAAAAAAGGTATAGATCACCAAAGGTATAGTCAAAACGTCCTTTATTTCCAATTTTCCCAAGATAATAAGTGACATTTCCCACTCGCGTAACGCTCTTGAAAGAAACTTTGATTGGAAAATTGGAAAATCAGGTGAGTAGAATTTTCACCATTATACTATAACAAACAAAACTTTCTATTTTCTATTCTCGTATGTCTAATTTCTCTAATGGTATAACTTCGTCAACTTATATATGTTGTGCTTTAATATTTTGTGGAATTCGTGTTTTCAACATGGCGGAGATTGTGTTTTTGACATGGCAAAGTCCATGTTTCTGCCACATTTATTATCATGTCAGTGTCAAACTTTTCTTATCTTCTTCTTAAACTTTATAACTGGACCAAATTCGTAGCAGAATAACTCCAAATGAACTCTTTCCATAAGATAAAATCAAACTTTTGAAAATTTCAATATTGTAGTTGGACCCTAAAAAACGTTTTTCAACTACATCAAATCATCCAACTAATTTTATTTAGTAGGCATATTATTTTAAAGACTTACGTTGTAAGACAATGATAAACGTAGTGGACAAAGTAATTGTCTCACTTTATTTAGAAGATTCAACTATTCAAATATGGGGACTATTAATGATAGACGATAGTACAGTTGCTAAATAATTGGAGGACAGTTGGTCCTTGGTACGACTCGGCTTTCATTAAAATCGATCAAAACCATAGAACAAATTAAAGAGCCATAAATGCGATGATAACATTTTTTCTTTAAGCCGCCATTCATTCACTTTTCAATACAGATTAAAATGCTGGTTTTGAAATTGGAAACTCTATTTCTTCGCTGGCAAAGAAAAAAGGGATACAAAACATTTCGTTTCCTAAGCTTCACTACGACCACTAAAGTCCTACAACGAAATTTTAAAGATTTACTCCATCTTGTTTTATAAATATGGATTTCGAGACATGTTTTGTTAATCGCTTAGATTTGTAATTTTTAAATGAACGGTTTGGTTTCAAAACATTTGCAAATATTCATAGTTATTGTTGACAAGAGCAGAGCCTAACATGAAATAATTAAGAGTTTATAGTATATGAGTATTCATTCTGTTTAGATTTACTTGTCATTCTATATATATATATATATATTTTTTAATTTTGTTTTACTTGTCGTTTTCATTTTCCAATATAATTTTTAATACTAAACTAGGTCGGTATCCCGCACTATGCTCTGTGGAGAATTTTATCGTATTTTTTTCATGTATAGATCAACTCTGCCGCGAGAGTTTTTTTATTATGGTTTATCAATATTGTTGGTATTATAAAGTTGATGAAAATTAAAATTTATTGGTATTATAATTAAGAATCTTGTTCATACCCGAATTTTATCTGTTAATATCCAATTTTTATAACTATTGATAAAAGTTGATCTTGTTCATATCAAACTTTACCCTCTAATATCCAACTTTTATTTTAGATAAATTTTGGATAATAGTTTTTTTATACATTTACATCTATGCACTACAAAAAGTAAGAGATTTAACGTTACTTTAAAACATGGTTCACGTCATTTAAAAAATGATTCTAAAAACTTAAAGTCATTTGCAAAAGTAACACAACACTCAATGATGCTAAGTTTGTTAACATCACTTAAATAAAACACACAAAATTTAACATCATTTAAGTAACATCACTTTAAAAAATCACACAAATTTTAACATCACTTAAAAAAAAACACACAAACTTTAACATCAATTAAACACACAAACTTTAAAGTCACTTTTAAAGTTTTATAACAAAATAACGTTAGATCCAAAACTTTATATATCAATAAATAATTCTCATAAACTGAAACAAGCTTTATATATCAACAAAGAGTTATCATAAACATACAATTTATCATAAACATACAATATTTTCTTTGTTTATAATGAAAATATAACTTTGGTATAAGTATTCACCAATCTGAAGCCAAAGAACACAATTTTCTGAACATAAAGATCCGGCAACCACATTGTTGTATCTACTTCTCATATATAACGAACACAATTTGAAGATAAAGACCTGAAACAAGCAACCAAATTGACCTGAAGTCAGAACATAACAAGCTATATCTAAAAACAGAACATAACCTAACTGTTTTGCTTGTAAACAAACTGCAAAGCAAACAAATCGCAAAAAAAGAACATAACCTAACTCTCAAGTCCATAAAATTCTCTAGATTGTTCATCAGATAACTTAATTGATTGTTTATCTAATCACCTAAACAATGCTTTGGTTTGTTCATCATATACCCTAATTGTTTCATACAAAGATTAAGATTTATCATAACAACAAATATAAAGAGGAATATACCAGTTTCAAGAGGAACATAGAGTCAAATTCCAGTTTTTGAAGTGCCACTTTTCTGAAAATATAGATAGATCACAAAGTTTAATTATCAAGCAGAAGATACATATCAAAGTATTATACGAATCAATAGTGTTTGTTACCTGGTCACTGTTGATACTAGATGATTGATGAAGATTTTTTTAAAGCTTTTTGCTCTCAGCTCTTGCACTCACCTGTAAGAAAATCACTTGTAAGATACATATCCAAGTATTATACATAAATGACTCCGAGATCACAAGGAAATTACCTGGAACCGATCTTGAACTTTTGATTCAACAAGTTTACAAAGAGCATTAGTCACAATATCTAGTTTATCTTCAAGATCTTTCACTCGGCTCTTCAAATGTTTAACTCAGCAGTAGACGAAGTGCATTCCAAATTAGCATAAGCTGAATATTCAGTAAAAATGTACTTACGGTGAGAGGGAATTGAGTTCCTCAACAGTTATGTACCAAAGTGGAGGAGACCTACGACCTTTCTTCTCCTGGCAAAGGAAACCAAAAGATTAAATCATAAGCCAGTATAATAGAGAATGCAACACTATCATAACCTTTGGAGATATATGCCTCAATAAGTTTCTACAAGCAACAGCAATTCTCAAAGTTTCAGATTCTAAACTATAAATTATTCATAGCTGAAACTACACAAATCGAAGAGAGCATCCAATCCAAACCATCTTACTAGTTAATGACCATTTCTAGAATCAGAAGTACCGAAATCTCGGGTTTGAGCAAATTCGTACCTTGGCTTTGGGAATAGCGTCGGTCTCTTCTCGCAACCGGTCCTTGATCGACTGTACCTGAAGCTCCATCGAGCTCAACGCCGTGTTGATCGAAGTGTGATTTTGAATGTTGGGAATTCGCGACTCACTGTTCCGGGCGATGATGAGTTCCTGCAACTCGCGTTTGTTGAACGAAGCTATTAACAGATCTAGAGAAGACCCAGCTTGATTTCCCTCCATTCTTCACGAAACACTCTCAAATCTCCATCCCACACTATCTTACTTCTTAATCCCCTTTGGTCTCACATAAGCTGAATATTGATCATTTTCTAGCTAAAGAATCCCGAGAAAATTTCTTCAAAATTTCTAACTAAAAACTTAAGCATAAGCTGAATTTGCAGACGCAAATGCACATGCAAATAAAAATCCAGGTAGTGAAGATAATTGACAAAGTTTTACCTGGTGGAAGATGCAACAGTGATGGGTGATTGCCTTGTGCCTCGAAATTAGACTCGAGAGGGAGAAGTAAAGTTAGATTAGAAGAGATCTTAGCAAAACAAAGGTTCTGTATAAGAAGAGCTACTGTAAATCCATGGCCCGAGAAGCTTACCGAAGATGGCCGGATCTCATCTTGTCACTCGAAATTAGACTTGAAATGGGAACGCAAACAAAGATTTGAAGAGAGCTCTGAAAATCGATAACTCCATGTAGATCGGAGAATCAGAGAATCAGAGAAATTAGAAATTGAGATTTGGTGTGATCGGAGAATCAGAGAAATTTGTTCGCATGAAACTGAAAAAATCTGATCGGAGAAATCAGAGAGAAATTCATCGGAAAAGTCAGAAATTGAATAACTGGATTTGCAGTTTTAACAAAGAAAAGTGATTGATATAAACAATTGGGCTTGTAACTGTAAGATTGGACTTTTAAAATTGGGTTAAAATAAAATGTTATTGACATCAAAAACTTAAGTCAGTATAAAAAACTGATGCTAAAATCCTTCAAACTATAACACTTAACGTCATTTGTCAAAATGACTTCAATAAAATGACGCTAAACACCAGATTTCTTGTAGTGATGTGATTGTATTTTTAATTATGCAAATAACCATTTGGATTACAACAACATGATCTGTACCTAAACGTTATGCTAATATCTAACTTTTATTTTACAGATAAATTATGGATAATAGCTTTTGATACCTCACAGATTTTTACATCCATCTCATTATATTTTTTATTATGCAAATAACCATTTAGATTACAACTATATGATCTTGTCTGTACCCAAACCTTACATGCTAATATCTAACTTTTATTTTACAGATAAAATTTGGTAATAGTTTTTGAAACCCGATGACCGACATTTACATCCATTTGACTATATTTTTAATTATGTAAATAACCGTTTGCTTTATAACTACATGATCTCACCTGGACCCAAAACATTATCCGCTAATATCTAACTTTTACTTTACAGATGTGCGAGCCGAAACCTACACAATGGTTTTAAGTATGTTTTTTGGGAGAGCCGACGAACTTTATGAATAAACACAGGGGGATGATCCAAATGATGGTTTTATTAGCTGTGATGCGAGCTACAAGTTTATGGCGTGTGCCTTTTGCTCGATGTGTGTCCCCGCAAATAATGAATATGTCCTATTTATAAAAGAATAGGAACCGACTTTACAAGATTAAGTAAACATTCCATAACTGATCTTTCCTTTTCTGTCTGCGCCGACTTAAGATATGGTAGTCTTTGGTTATGGGCTTTCCTCGATGGGCCTCGGCTCGAATCGCTCCGCTGGATGTTGGTTCGGCCCATTGTGGAATAACTGCTGGTTTTCTGTCACAGTCCCCGGTTCGGTTCGGTTCTTGTGAGAATGTATGGGGTGGAATTTGACCCCAACATTTTGCCTCCAGCTCGTTAGTTTTACGAAGAAGAGTGGCGAGCTAAAAGTTAAAAATAGGAAATATTATCACTCGAACCGAGCCGAAGCATAGTTCGACCGTCCTTTGTCGAAATAGATCTCGGCTCGTCGGGCATTGCTCAACTGTTTATCTTTTAGTAAAACGACGTCGGGCATTCTCAGTAATCATAGACCAGAATTCAAAGCGTCCCCGGGCCCACTGGTTTTCGGTGGAAACCCTAGGGCTTTTAGCGGGAATTAGGTCGTGTCATTTTGTCTTCCCGAACCGACGCGCCCACGCGCCAATACTTGTATAAATATGAGGACCCGGGTTTCACTTTTCTCATTTCACATTCTCTCTCATCAATCCAAGCGAAAGGTAGATTCTTCTTTCTCTCTTTAGTTTTCTTCTCTTTCGTTTTAGTTCTTAGTTCTGTTACTGTGGTTCGTCTCCTCTTCCACGAATCTCTAAACTTTCCGATCGATCTTCAAAGTTTCTGATCAATCTTCAAAGTTTCCAATCCATCTTCAAAGTTTTTGATCCATCTTCTTCCGAACCATTATGTCTTCTAGCAGTCATACCCCTCCGTTGGAGCGAGCTATTCCGAGGATCGCTCCTATAGTTCAAACGAAACGGACGCCTCTGTTTGCCGTTCGTCTTCTTCCTCCAAACCGACGGATTCTGTGGGATCGCATAATTCCTTCACTCCGCAAGTTCGGAATATAGTTAACTCGCCGCAAACTGGAGATGAAGATCACTTGGTTCGGGTTGTTGAGAACGCTGGAAACGATCTACTTGCGATCGAACCGACAGACTTTCAACGCGATGGTTCGAACGCAGCGTCCGAGCTGATGATGGAAGAAGAGTCGAATGAACTGGCTCTTGTTCGAGCTGAGGAGGTGTTTCTTCAGGATCAAACGGCTCGTTTTGATACAGGACTGCACCCTGTATTTAATTTGGAGGAGATTAAATTCGAGCAAATGACATCCGAAGGTGCAGTTGGGGACATTCTCGCCCCGTTTGTGCCGAGCTCTTCTCGTCCACCTAAAAGGTCGCAGTTGGACGATGCTTCGATCGATGGTTTACTTTTCAGGGCCTTCGGAGCCAGCTCATCTCAGGGAAAAAGGAGGCCCGTCGTAAAGAGGAGAGCTGCAAGGGGAATTTCGAGCAAGCGAGCACCCAAAAAGGCAGTCCCGAATCCTCTCAGGTTGACACTCTGTACCAAAGATTCCCTGGAGGATCTCAGACGTCGATTCAACATCTCCGAAGAGGTCGAGCTATATCTTTCCGGTTCAAACGGACGAGCCGACGATCCTCCAGTGGGATGTTTGACATTGTATGAGAGCTTCTTCTATGGTTGCTATCTGTGGTTTCCAATCCCGAGCCTCATCTTCCATTTTCTGAGCAAGTATGGCCTCACTATCGGCCAGATCATGCCGCGAGGCCTTTGTCATTTGATCGGTTTGATCGTTCGCAGCTTCTAGACTGGCATTCCACTCGGGATTTATCATCTCCAGAATCTTCTCTAAATCCGGTCGGGGTCTAAGAAGTCGCTTCGCTATTATCTCTCGAACAAGAAAAACAGGAGAATAATAGACAATTTTCCCAACAAAGACGGCGGTTGGGAAAATTACTTCTTCTTCATCCCGATAACTTCCGCGACGGTTGGGAACGTGCCTCGCAAATTTGTCAAGAAGGAATGGCGAACCATTGGTAGCCGAACCGAAGCTGTTAATCGTCGACCTTTCTTTTAAATGTCATCATCTAACTTCGTTCTATTTTTTTGTTTTGTAGATCGCAGGCTCGTGCTCAGGTGCCCGTCGGACCTTGGAGAGGCGATCGAACTATTTCGTGCCAAAAAGGTTGATTGGAAAAGAGAACGTCCGAGCGCAAGCCTACGATTCCTTCGACGATTCCGATAGCTCGGAAGATAAAATTGCCGAATCGTTATTAAAGCCATTGTCCGAGCCGTCGCCGACAATGAGACAGACAATCCGTCAAAATCTGGAGGAGAAGAGAGAAGAAGCTGCTCGTCTGAAAGCCGAAGAGGAGGCTCGCTTAAAGGCCACAAAGAAGGTAGTTCATACAAAAGCTGAGGGCAAGAAGGTAAAACAGCCGAGCCCTCAGAGGAAAAGTTCTCATCCCGAGCCCTTCAAGGAGATTGGGAAAGCCGTGGCGATTGCTAAAGAGGCTTTGTAGAAGAATAGGGCTTCCAAGCTGAAAAAATCTTCCGCGCCTCCTTCTCCGGCGCGCTCTGAAAATTCTAAAGATTCTGAGACCCTTATTCGGAATTCAAAGAAGAAGAAAGTTCCTGCTGCTTCCGGCGATCTGGGCGCCCATGAGACTTCTGAGACGGGAAAGAAGAGAGCTGCGATTGAGGAGTTACAGGAGTACAGATGTGTACTCCTCGTATTTATCACCACTAATCTCAAATTTTTGTTTTGTTTTAGTTCGAGGAGTCATTTAATAGCGTCGTTACGGCCTACGAGACTAGGGCTCGCGCAGATCGCTCCGCTCTTGAAGAGTTGCAGAAGACTTCCAGCAATTTGAAAAAGTCGCACGAGGCTTCTGAGAGGAGCCATGTCGCCGAACTGGCTCGTGCTAAGGAAGAAACCGCCAAATACTATGATGAGGCTAAACGGATGTCCGCCATCAATCTCAAATACGTTGAGAAGATGAAGGGCTTCGAGGAGAAGATCGCTGCATTGAAATTGCAGGTGCGGGCCCAAGACGGACTCCTGGAGGCGAAGGTCAAGAAAGTGCAGTTCGATCTGAATGCACAATACAGTGCGCATTTTGAGACAATTCGGACGGATCTGGAGAGCCTTAAAGATGCCCAAGTTTGAGCCACTGATCTCGCTCAAGCCCAGGGTAACATCGATCTGATTAACGATATCCGAGGTGAAAACCCGCCTGATCTCGACATCGAGCTCACTACACTCCAAGACCATGTAGCTGGTGATGGCGGAGCCTGTGAATAAGTCAATTCCCTATTCGAGAGGGTAAAAAGTCAGCTCGTGATTTTTCCAATCGCTTCCGATTTGGCCGAGGTACATCTTAGAAACGAGATGATCAAACAGTTTGAGTTGGCTCAGATCGGCATAAAAAGTCAATATGGTTCTAATGTTGGTTCTCCTATCTTTCAGAGCGGGATTGAGCCGGTAGTGATCCGCGAACCAGTGCCAGTTGGGTCGGTTTTGGAATCAGCTGGCCAAGTTCCGAAAGGCTCGATTGTGAAAACCGCAGCTGAAATCTCTGAGTCGTCAGATCGAGCTCCTGCCGAGTTGAAGTCCATCGAGCCTAGCTCTGGAGTCGGAAGTCTCGTTGAGAAGGTTTCAGATGTTGCTGAAAAATCATCGAGCCGGGTCATCCCTTGAGTTTCTCTCTTTTATTTCTAAGTTTTTGTATTAATCAAACTGTAATTCGAATGAGATGGAGTAGAGGCGTTTATTATGAATTTTTTTTAAAGTGTTCAACCAATGTTGCTGCGAAGCATTTTAGGTTATTGGGTTTATGTCAACTTACCCCAGTTTTTACCGCTAACTTACAAAGTAAGAAGAGAATCGAGATAGTGACGAGATTTTTGACCAACGTTGTCGCGAGACGTTTTGTTTGTTGGGTTTTCAGGTCAATTTATTTCAGTTTTTACCACTGGCCTATCTATTAGTAAGTCTTGGGTCGAAATAAATCACGAATGATCATATTTGTATAGCGCGCGTGATATGGTGTTAGTGTAAGATGATTGAGGTCGAGTGTTGTGGCCAATAACATTCGGTTCGGGACGGTTTGTGAACGTCCAATAGGTTTGTTATCGGATAACTGATTTTCCAAACGAATAGTATAAGGGGCAGATTGTATCGCCAAGTTGCTGTTGGATCGATCTGAATTTTATTCGTCATTGTGCTTAGCGGCGAGCCGCGTTACAAGGGAAAAGTCATACTGTATTGTGTTAACGGCGGACCGTGTTACAAAGAACTGAAAATTGCGTTAACGGCGAACCGTGTTGCATAAAAGAAAAGGGAGTGTAAATGTACACGTACCCACTCCCCCCTTTTTTGGTGGTGGGAGGACAACTGAATCCACCAGAAGGTGAATTGCTTACGTACCCCTTGCGGGTATCAAGTCACGCGTAGTTCTAAGTGACGGCGCGTTGCGCCCTAATGATAATATTTCTTGAGATGCATCACGTTCCATGGCTTTGGTATTGCTTTGCTAGCCATGTTTTCGAGCCGATTGGGTCTGGGTCGAACTATTTCAGCGATTTTGCATGGACCCTCCCAGTTTGCTCCCAACTTCCCAGCATTTTTCTCTGCGGTATTTTGGAAAACTTTTATGAAGACCAAGTCGCCTTCTCGAAATCTTCGGCTTCGGACATTAGAATTATAGTACTTGGCAACGGAGTGCTGATAGTTCTGGATACGGATAAGTGCTTGATCGCACCGTTTGTTGATCAAATCCAGCTCGTCGAGCAGCATCATATGGTTGTAGTCTTCTTGTTATGGCAATAGCCAGCGCCAAAGTCCTGGGAAATGTATTTTCGGGGGAATTACGCATTATGTTCCATAAATAAGTGCTAATGGTGTTTCCCCGGTGGCTCGCTTCGGAGTGGTTTGATGAGACCAGCGTACGCCTTCTAGTTCGTCTGCCCAACGACCTTTCTTCGCATCGAGCCATTTCTTTAGACCATCCAAAATCGTTTTGTTGTTAGTCTCGGGTTGATTTGCGTAGGCGTATGTTCAATTTGTCGCAAAACTTTCCAAAATGAGCTGATATGATTTGCGAGCCATTATCTGTGACGATCGCGTATGGAACGCCATGCCGTCATATAATGTTCTTCCAGATGAAATGCTCGACTTGGAAGTCTTTGATAGTGGTGAAAGACTCCGCCTACCCATTTTGAGAAATAGTCTGTCAGAACTAATATGAATCTTTTCTGCTTCGATCTATGCAGTGGTCCGACAATATCCATCGACCATCTCATGAATGGATATGGTGTGGAGATAGAGGATAATAGCTCGGCGGGTTGATGTATCGTTGGTGCGTGGCGTTGGCATTTTTCGCACTTCCGTGAGTATTTCTCGCAGTCGCTGATCATTGTGGGCCAGAAGTAGCCGTGCCGTTTGATCTTGATCGCCAGGGCTCGTCTACCGGAATGATTGCCGCACGAACCGCTGTGGACTTCTTCCATTATCTTTCTCGCTTTTTTTCCTTCTACGCATGAAAGCAATGGTCCCGAGAATCGCCATCTGAATAAGGCGTCTGGTATCAAAATATAGCGGGTCGCTTGAGCTTTCAATTTGCGAGCCGCCCATTTTTCTGTAGGTACTTCGCCATCTGCTATGTACGCACGTATCTGATGCAACCATTCTTTATCGCAACCGTACTCCGTGTTATCGTCTACGTTCATTTCCGCGGGTTGGTTTTCGTTGAGCTCGTCGTTGGTGTTGGATTCGTCGACATTGATGCTAGGGTGTTCGATGAACTCAACCGGAATCATCCATTTTAAATCTGGATCGGAGGTTGAGGCTAGCGACGCCAGCGCATCGGCGTGAGTGTTCTCGCCGCGAGGGATTTTCTCCAGGATGACCTTAGCGAACTGTTCGGCCAGATGTTTAACAACCTCGAGATATGCTTCCATTCTTTCGTCTTTCGTAGCATAATCACTACTGAATTGGTTCGCAACAAGTTGAGAATCGCAATATGCGCATATATCTCGCACGCCGATGCCTGATGCTAACTTTAATCCCGCTATCAGGGCCTCATATTCCGCCTCGTTATTCGATGCGCCAAAATTCAGGCGAAGCGATTGTTCCAGGATTTCGCCTGTCGGCGAGGTGAGTCGGATTTCGACCCCAGCACCTTGTTTTGACGATGAGCCGTCGACATGGAGTAACCAGGTACTGGGCAGGTTTGGCTCGTCATTGGTGCCGATGGGTAATTCGATCAAAAAATCAGTCAGTACTTGTGATTTTGTGCTTGTCCGATGCCGGTATTTGATGTCATACTCGCTCAGCTCGATTGCACATTTTGCTAATCTTCCGGATTGACTTGGGCTATGCAGGATTGTTCTTATTGGTAGCGCCGTTAAGACCACGATCGAATGCGAGTGGAAGTACGGACGAAGTTTCCGAGCTGATACTACCACTGCTAACGCGAGTATTTCTGTCTGTGGGTACCTTGTTCTTAATGGTAGCGCCGTTAAGACCACGATCGAATGCGACTGGAAGTACGGACGAAGTTTCCGAGCTGATACTACCACTGCTAACGCGAGTTTTTCTGTCTGTGGGTACCTTGTCTCTGCGTCAGTCAGACTCTGGCTTACATACAAAATCGGTTGTTGGACTCCTCGGTCTTTGCGTATCAGGACTGCACTGACTGCTGTTATAGAAACAGCGATATATAAATACAACGGTTCTCCCTCCTCGGGCTTTGCTAGTACAGGAGGACTCGCTAAGTATGATTTCAGCTCGCAGAATGCTTCTTCACACTTCGCCGTCCACTCGAATTTCTTGTTTCCCCGTAGCGTGTCGTAAAAAGAGAGACATTTGTCCGTGGATCGCGAGAGGAAACGGTTGAGCGCGGCGGTACGTCCAGTCAGTTGTTGTATTTGCCTTTCTGTTTCAGGTGATAGCATTTTGATCAGATCTTGGATGTGTTTTGGATTCGCCTCGATGCCTCGGGTTACCAGATACCCAAAGAATTCTCCGGAAGTTACGGCGAACCGACATTTTGTGGGGTTAAGCTTCATGTTATGCGAATTCAGTTGTTCGAAGCAGTCGCGGAGGTGCGCTATGAGTTCCTCTTTCTTCAGGGATTTTACCAGCATATCATCTATGTAAGCTTCCATCGTTTTTCCGAGCTGTGAAGCAAACATTTTATTTACGAGCCGTTGATACGGTGCTCCCGCGTTCTTGAGTCCGAATGGCATAAATTTGTAGCAATAAATGCCTCATTCTGTTTGGAAAGCTGTTTTCTCTCGGTCGTCGGGATGCATCTGGATCTGGTTATAGCCTGAAAAGGCGTCCATGAAAGTTAAAAGTTCGTTTCCCGCTGTCGCTTCCACGAGCCGATCAATATGTGGGAGAGGGAAACTGTCTTTCGGACATGCTCTATTTAGATTCGTGAAGTCGATAGATACTCGCCATTCTCATTCTTCTTTTTGACCACTACTGGATTGGCGAGCCATTCAGGATACTTGGCTTCGGAAATCGTTCTACTTCGTCGTTTACGGCCTTCAATAGTTCGTGCCCCAGTTTTCTTCGCTTTTGTTTCACCGGCTTGAATGTCGGATCCACATTCAGCTCGTGACAGGTAATATCGATGTCTATTCTGCGCATATCATCAACTGTCCATGCGAAAGTGTCGATGTTCTGCTTTAAGAAAGAGATAAGCTCGTTCTTTAATGGTTCGTCCAAATCTGCCCCAATTTCTACGCATTTTTCTGGGTCCTTCTCGTTTATATATATGGAGATTATGGCTTCACAGCCTGGTTCTTCGGAGGTGGTTTCTTTATGTCCGGCTACTTCGCCCTTGCCCTCTTTGTTCCTGGCCTCCTTGTTTTTGACCAGCTCCATTTTGCCGGTAATCTGTAATTGCTATAAGAGGTTAGCTAGGCCGTTCAAGGATCCTCGGCTCGCCTTAATTTTCTTTCTTTTTTCATCGGGGAACAGCTCGGGTAATGGGTTCCGGATTTTATGCTCTGTCATTAAGCAGATTATGGAGTCTTTCTGCGAGCCCAGTATGGTCTTGATTCCAGAGAGAGTGGGAAACTTGATGCACAGATGATAGGTAGATGGCACGGCTCACATCGAGTTTATCCACGGAGTGCCCATGATGACGTTGTAGATCGGAGGATTATCAGAAACGGAGAAGTTCACCATTTTCGTTATCCCCCTGCCTCGACAGGGAGTGTGATTGTCGGACATTGTTACCTCTCCCCCGAATCCGATCAGCGGCTTCGGCGTTGTTTTGACATTAGTCAGATCAATCCCTAATTTTTCCCGTGTGCTTTTGTAGATGATATCTACCGTGCTCCCCGTATCAACGAAGATCCGAGCCACATCAAAGTTGCTGACGGCTAGCATGATTACCAGCGGATTGTGGTGTGGCTTATCGATCCCGATGACTTCATTCTCCGTGAAGATTATTTCAGCATTTGGAAGTTTGGGAGGTTCGTACCAGTTAACTGCAGCGTCAGCTCGCCGTTGAAAAACCTTAATTGACGTTACGGTGTCCAGGCAATATTGCGAGCCACCCATTATGACATGAATCCTTCTACGCGAGCCAGGCTGTCCCTCCGGGTCATCCTGTCTTCCGCGCTTCGGTTGTTCGATGGATTGGCCAGGCAGTTCAGAACGTTCTCGTGGTTCAGGGCGTTCTAGATCTTCCAATTTGAGATCGCCTTTTAACTCGCCGCTTTGCAGTTATCTTGCGAGCTCTGCTCCTAGATGTAGGCATTTCTCAGTTGTGTGGGCGTAACATTGGTGGAATTCGCAATAAGCTTTATCGTCAAAGCTCGCGGAATTCTGGTTCCTTGTCCAGGTATAATTCTTGGACGTCCTTCCTCTTCCTCTTCCTGATTGGTTAGAGGAATTCATCTATTGGCTCGCACCGATCTGATAGTTGTGTGCCCCTGAGAAATTTGGTCCTTCGTGGTGAGTGTAATTGTTTCTTCCGCGTCTGTGATTGGGATGTTGATTCGACTGTTGTGGAACTATCGGCGGGTTCGTCGGCGGTTTTGCAGTTACTTTTGAGGATGCAAGTATTTCTGTTAGTAACTTCATGTCTTCCTCTTCTATCGCGAACACCACGGATCTGTGGATAGCATCCGCTATCGATTTGGGCTTGTTGACCGCGAGTTCTTTTCGGAACTCCGAGTGGAGACGTAATCCTCTTTTGAGCAAGTCGATGGAGATCTCATCGACGATTCGTCCTGCATTTGACATAACCGTTTTGAAACGATCTACAAAATTTCGAAGGGACTCGCCTTCTCCTTGAGCCACGTTCCACAGGTTAATTGCCGAGGCCGATTTTTCTATGAATATGGAGTATTGTTTGAGGAAGAGAGCCGTTAGTTGTTGGAAATTCTCGATGGAGTTTGGTTCGAGGTTCAAGAACCAGTTAAGAGCCGATCCCTTTTAAATATTCCGCAAAAAATAAACAAAACCCTGCGTCCTTCTCTTCTATGTTTCAGAATACGGCTCGAATTAAAGCGACTTGAAACGCGTTGATGTGATCCTTCGGGTTGGTCGAACCGTCATGCTTCTGAATACTCAGTCGTCCTGGATCTATTACTTTGGTGTTCATTATTCTTGCTGAAAACGGCGTGTGCCTTATGGCTCTGTGATCGAAGCAGCTTAGCTTCATTGTTCGATTTTTTCTAGGCGAGTCCGGATTTCGACTAACTCTTCTTGGCTCACCTGCCATTCTCTGGATCGACTACTTTTCTTCGGGATTCCCACGTTTTTGGATTGGGTTTTCGTCTGCTCGTTCAGAGAAGTCGACGCTCTTTTTTCGAGTAAGAGACGTGCAATGGCCACAGTGAGTGCTCCCGTAGCGTCCATTGTTCTTTTGTCCTACTGATTTTGGTTTTCTCCCAAACCGTTCGGGGTCGAATCTCCTTGATTTAACTGTATCTGTTTCAGGGCTTTGGTTAGCATCTTGGGGGTGATGTCGCTGGGAAGTGGATCCCCCAGCTTAATACGAATCGGTTTGGTTGGCGGCGCATTCTTGGCCATTTGGTTTCGCTTGTTTTTCTGGACATGCGGTGGCGAGTCGTCTAATTCGGAGTCTATTTCGGTTTGGTCGGGAGTTTTTTCCTCGTCTTCGTCTTCATCTCCCACTTCATCATCCGGAGTGTTGAATGCTAGACTTTTTGGGTCGAGTTTCTTCCTTCGCGCTGTATCCCGTTTTTCTTTTTCCTTCAATTGAGTTTGCACCTTCTCGAGCTCTTGGGTCAGCGTGCTATTCACGGCTTCTTGTTTTTCGGTTTGCTTTTGTAGCGCGGCGATTGTCTCGGCTTCCGTCTGGTTCACTGCCGCGCTGTCTTTCCTTTGTAAACAGCTCGGTTCGTTTCCGGTGAAATCTCCATCGGTCATCTTTTTGGGATCTGTGTTTGCGGTGTCAAAATTCTATACCCCCTCCTTCTAGCGCCAAATTGTGCGAGCCGAAACCTACACAATGGTTTTAAGTATGTTTTTTTGGGAGAGCCGAAGAACTTTATGAATAAACACAGGGGGATGATCCAAATGATGGTTTTATTAGCTGTTATGCGAGCTACAAGTTTATGGCGTGTGCCTTTTGCTCGATGTGTGTCCCCGCAAATAATGAATATGGGTCATATTTATAATAGAATATGAACGGACTTTACAAGATTAAGTAAACATTCCATGACCAATCTTTCATTTTCTGTCTGCGCCGACTTAGGATATGGTAGTCTTTGGTTATGGGCTTTCCTCGATGGGCCTCGGCTCGAATCGCTCCGCTGGATGTTGGTTCGGCCCATTGTGGAATAACTGCTGGTTTTCTGTTATAGTCCCCGGTTCGGTTCGGTTCTTGTGAGAATGTGTGGGGTGGAATTTGACCCCAACAACAGATAAATTTTGGGTAATATTTTTTGACACCCGACCGATTTGTTCATGTGATACCCGACCATAAGTTGGATATTCCAACGCCAGGGTTTGATTTTTTTTTTTTAGATTTTTTTTTATTTTGAAAATTATTTATATCGATAATAATTATTGAGAGTCATGAAGGATATATGAAGAGAAAAACTAAATATATCTTTTTATTGTAGTATCATCTGAAAAAGATTTGTTCCTTTGTTTATCAGCTACGCTGCGGGATTATATTTTAAATTATTTTATTATTTTACTGCCAAATTTTATTTTTATAAAACAAACTTTAATTATACACTATTTAGTTAGATTTATATACTTTATATTATTTTTATGAATAATTTCTACCATATTTTTACATATTTTTCTATTAATATTTATGAAAACAAAATTAATTAATTTTAAAACAAAACATTATGTATTTTTCGTGATTTTGTTTTTTTTGTGCACACTAACTACATGATCTTGTCTATACTTGAACATAACTCGTTAATATCCAACTTTTATTTTACAAATAAATTTTAGATAATAGTTTTTGATACCCTATCGATCTTTACATCCATATGATTGTATTTTTAATTATGAAATCTGATCCGCACTGCACCGCGGAGAAATTATTTTTTTATTCTTTTTTTGTAGTTTTAATTTTATTTTGGACATGATTTATAAAAATCATAATTAAAACTGAGAGTCATAAAAAATAAAATAAATATATATTTTTATTGTAGTGTCACTTGAAAGCAGTTATTTTATGTTTATAAATCATTGTTATTAATTTTTATTTGAAAAGAAAACATAAAATTAGCCCCTATACCGCATGACTTTCTTATTTTAGTGCCATATATATAGGGTCTAAATGGTAACCAAGTAATTTTGCTGAATGCGAAATCTGGGAGAATTAAATGATGAATAATTGCGGAATCTGGCTGATTATTTAGTAATATGAATGGTAACTGCTGAACGTTGCTGAATGCGGAATGCAGAATAAAGAATAAACAAACATTTTATAAAAAAAAAATTGTTTCAAAAGTGTATTCTATCTATACTCTATACTACTATTAATTGAGAAGTACATTTGAATGTTTGGTTATAAGGATAAGAGAAAAAACTGTTTGGATACAAAAATAATAACTTAAAACAAACCGATGGTTCAGTCAAACCAGAAATTGAATATGTTAATTGACTGGGTCGAAAAAAAATAGAAATATATTTAAAAGCCCAAAAAATTTCTAAAATTTTAATAATAATTATTAAATTATTATTATTATTAACATGTTCATCAACTATTATTATTGTGTTTTTTTCTTTTACGAATTTAATAATTTACTTCCATATGTTGAATAAATTTAACAGGTTTAATGGGTTCAACAAGTTAGTAAAGTTATACGGATTGCATAATTTTGTTCTACGGATTAAAAATATTTATTTCACTGACTAATTTTTTGAAAATATTGGATAAATTTTTGCAGATTGAATTTCTATGAGTTAAATAATGTTTTTTACGGGTTCAATAATATCATTTTACAGGTTGTATAATTTTATTTTACGGATTGAATAAGTTATACGAATTGAATAATTTATTTTTATGGGTTAAACATGTTTGTTTCACTGAATGATTTTTTGACACATGTTGGATAATATTTTACGGATTGAATAATTTTCATACGGGTTGAATAATTTTCTTTTGCGGATTCAATAATATCATTTTACAGGTTGAATAATTTTATTTTACAGGTTGATTAAGTTCTACGAATGAAATAATTTTCTTTTATGGGTGAATATGTTTATTTCACTGAATGATTTTTTTGACACATGTTGGATACTTTTTTTATGGATTATATAATTTTTTTTATTGTTTTAAATTTTTTTTTGCCGATCCAATAATATCTTTTTATGGGTTGAATAATTTTATTTTTTGGGTTAAATAAATTATACATATTGAATAATTTTATTTTATGCGTTAAATATGTTTATTTCACTATTATTTGTTAAAATCTATTATTTGATAATTTGTTTTAGTATTCTCGATGAAAACACAATGCACCACCACGCAGATACATGGGTCCTCCTTTAATTTTTTTTCTTGAATATCTATTATAAAAGATTCAATCTTTTATTTATTTTAGTTTATGGCATTAAAATGTCTAGGCACGGCTCTGTATTTTTGACATGGCAAAGTCCATGTTTCTGCCGCATTTATTATCATGTCAATGTCAAACTTTAATTATCTTCTTCTTAAACTTTATAACTGGACCAAATTCGTAGCAGAATAACTCCAAATGAACTCTTTCCACAAGATAAAATCAAACCTTTGAAAATTTCAATATTGTAGTTGGACCCTAAAAAACGTTTTTCAACTACATCAAATCATCCAACTAATTTTATTTAGTAGACATATTATTTTAAAGACTTATGTTGTAAGACATGAATGATAAATGGTAAGTTAGACATATTATTTTAAAGACTTATGTTGTAAGACATGAATGATAAATGGTAAGTGGTGCGTTATTGAGTTTAAATTCGTGCCGCCTCGTTAAAACCTTGATATGAAAAAATCTGTATGGAATAAAAACCTTAAAAAGGGAAAAGAGTACGTTGACGTCATCTTGACCGCAAAAGAATATGCATTTGGTAATTTATCTCGGACTTTGTAACATCCGTGAACCAGAAAGTAGTTTTAGAAGTGGTATCGGACGGCATTAGGGATTCAGGAGTGGATTGCACGTGATCCTTGAGGTGTGAATTGAGGATTGATTGTACATGTTCTTGTTTGATTGTTGTACAGTCCGTCCGAGGTTCAAACACTTTGAAGAAAACGTGTAAAAAGCTCTTAAATCACTAGTGTCGATCGACACCAAAGGTGGTGTCGATCGACACCGGCTTTCGGATTCGATTCCGGTTTAAGTCGATCGAATTAGAAATCGAGGTTGGTTTGGGTCGAGGGTGTCGACCGACACCAAGGAGTGGTTTGGGTCGAGGGTGTCGACCGACACCAAGGAGTGGTGTCGATCGACACCAGCTTCAGGAAAATCGACCGGTTCGAATTAAGTGGGCTGATTTTGTCGGTTTAGGGGAAGCAAACCCTATTTTCTTCAGGAAAAGTTTGTGGCCGTGTTTCAGAGTCACTTTTTGGAGAAAGAAAGTTCAGAGAAGAGGCAGAGGCGATTTTGGTGGTTTTTGGGTGTTTCTGGAGCAGATATGTTGCTGATTCTTCACCGTTCATCTCTTTTCCCTTCTTCAGTTAGATCTAAGGTGAGTGCGTGACTGTAGGTCCGTTTTCACTAGAGATTTCGTGAATTTTCTGAGTTTGGGTTGGTGTTCTTGAGTTGTTCTTCGTGTTCTTCAAGTTTTGGTTGATTTGATTCGTTTTGGGGCCTTGAAAACCCCAGATCAGTGTTTATGGTGAAACTGCGTCGTTTTGGAGTTTTAGGTCGCGGGGCAGTGTCGAGCGACCCTCGTTGAGTGACAATCGACACTGAGAGGTCCGTGTCGAGCGACACCTTCCTGGTATCGATCGACACCGAACCTGGGTGACGATCGACACAGGGGTGTGTCGATCTACACGAGCTGTTCTGTGCGAGTTGGTTGTTATTCATTATTGCTGTTGCTGTTGGCTGTTTATTGTTTGATGTATTGTCTAGT
>OVBJ01002199.1:0-19763 GCA_900406535.1 Noccaea bulbosa
GTAAGCATGTGTAATAAGAGAATCTTTCACCACCAACTTGTCTCTGCTCAGAATGATATAATTAAGGTTACGGTGTACAGACTTGGACACATCCCTTGCGAAGAACACCATCTGCTAAGAACTTGGAATTATAATAAACACAAAGATGTCACACACAACCCAAGAAAAATTTCCACACCAATATTATACAATTGAGAGATCCAACAATTATCCACACTCAGGATTCAGGAAAGGCTTGAGTAAATGCTATTAAGAATAATAGTAAAGTACTCACGGTTTACGTGTTCACGGTTTCTCTGTTTCTTTGATATGATATTTTTATCAGTTGGACGCGTACTATCTTGATCTATTTTTCTCCTCATATTTTTAGATTTCAATGGAGACATGCAGAGAAGTGAACAGGAAAAGCTAAGTGTCAATACAACAATATTATGTTCTATTGGACATCAATATTTGTTTTCCGGAAAACAAATCATATTTACCCTTAATCAATTATCAAAACGAAGAATTATAGCTGAGGTGGATGAAGGTATAATCTTTGACTCTTAATCAACTCGCAATCTCAAAGAAATAGAGAAATCTCAATTCAATCACTCACTCAGATAACCAAACGAATTGATTGCTCACATTCAATACACTAAAAACCCAACATCAGATAAGCAAATAAACCCTCGAAAGAAAACTAATCACAGAAGAAAAATACAACTAACCAGGGATTGCAAATCGGAAACTCAGAAAAAGCAAAGAAGAATGTGACGATCGGATAAAACCAAAGAAACCAAACAAACTAAAACCAGGGATTGCAAATCGGACAACTAAGCATCGGAAATTCCGAATAATTAAGGAAATCGAGATTTGAAGGAACGTAAAAGGACGCCGTGTAGATCGTAAGAGGATAAAATTAGAAACACACCTGATCAAGGTTTCGTTACTGAGAAAACGAAATCTCAGGAAGAAATAAGATCCAAACGCCGCAAAAAAAAAAGGTTTTCTGCTTTTTACGGAAGATGAAAAGAGTTTCATTAATCGCGATATAAAAAAAGATCCGACCGTAAGCTTATCCGGTTGAAATTAAAGATTTTAATTAATTAAATCAAAAATCCTCCAAAAAGCTTGAGAACTTGCCAAGTTTGTAGGATATCACTGTTTTTGTTTTTTTGTCGCTGATATAGAATAGGGTATTATATATAGATTCAATTATTATTTATTAGGGTTTCCACGAAAAGGATAATTCATATTTCTAATTAATGAGACAAAAAATACATTTTGTAAAATTGAACGATAAAATTATAAAAGAATTATATAGGCAAGATTTTCATTAAGGGTATGTGGGTAATTCCGCGGCTGAGAGTGAATGAGAGAGTTTCATTATCAAAAATCATTTCGCAAATAATAGCATGGATAGATACATATGTATTATCGAAACAAACTCCCTCTTAAAACAATAGCGTGGATCAAACCTAATAATATAGAAGGAAGAAGTTTATCTTTGATTTGACAAAAAATAAAAAATAAAAAAAAAAAAAAATATATATATATATATATAGAAAGCGTTTCCTTCCATAGAGTTAGACGGTGAACACGTTTAATTTGTGTAGACAACGTCTTTCTTTGAATAGTTGATACGATAAATAAGAAATACAAATTTCCGATTTCTTTTTATATATGCGGATCTTCGAACCTTTTCTTTTATTTCTCTCTATATATATAGAACCATCTCCTCCTTACCTTTCGTTAGTACCAAGACTATTTTGTATTTCCGTTACCGGACAAAGTCCCTTAAAAATATCTACTATGGCCCATATCCTCAAGCAGCAAGAACCCCTCGCACTCTCCGGAAACAAACGAAACGACCGCGATGAGGATGACGGAGACGCCATGGTTGCTAAGAAATCATCACTGGGGGCGTGTGAAGCAGACCCTGCGGCGGCGCTAGCCAGCATCCGACACGAGTTCGGGGAGCACGGAGGAGTGAACATGTCCATCGAGGCCTCCGCCACCTTTACGGTCATGGAACCGGAGACCATGAGGCGGATGTTCGCCGGAGAACTAGGACCGGACAACGACTTCTTCGTATACAGCCGACACTTCAACCCCACCGTGCTCAACCTCAGCCGCCAGATGGCTGCTCTAGAAGGCACCCAAGCCGCATACTGTACATCAAGCGGTAATTATATATTATAAATATAAGAAAATCATTGCTGAGTTAGATACGGAATCTTTGGTTAGGACTTTAACTTTTAGTCTTTTAAGAAAAGACAAAAAAAAAGGCGAATATTATAATATTGGGACGGACTCTCAGGTATGTCGGCGATCTCGTCGGTGCTGCTTCAACTTTGCAGCAGTGGGGGACACGTGGTGGCGTCCAAGACGCTTTACGGAGGAACACACGCTTTGCTCTCTCATTTCTTGCCACGGACCTCCAACATAACCACGTCCTTCGTCGACATAACAGACCATGGCGCGGTGGCAGACGCGATCGTTGAGGGTAGGACGCAAGTCCTCTACTTTGAGTCGATGGCCAACCCGACGCTGACCGTGGCCGACATACCTGAGTTGAGCCTTATGGCACACGCCAAGGGCGTGACGGTGGTGGTGGACAACACGTTCGCCCCCATGGTGCTGTCTCCGGCCAAGCTTGGAGCTGACGTGGTGGTTCACAGTATCTCCAAGTTCATCAGTGGTGGGGCCGACATCATCGCAGGTAACGTGACTTAGTTTTGTCGCCAGGTAGTTTCTCTTTCACGTGAGGGAAGCATATAACCGTACACGTGTTTTTGTCGTGGCCTAATGAGCAGGGGCCGTGTGTGGGAGCGAGAAGCTGGTGAAAGGGATGATGGATCTACGTGGCGGTTCTCTGATGCTGTTGGGTCCTACAATGAACGCCAAGGTGGCCTTCGAGCTCTCGGAGCGAATCCCTCACTTGGGCCTCCGCATGAAGGAGCATAGCCGCAGGGCCCAGGTGTATGCGGAGAAAATGAAGGAGCTTGGGCTGAAAGTGATATACCCGGGCCTTGAGGACCACCCGCAGCACAAGCTGGCTAGAGGAATGGTGAACAAAGGGTACGGATACGGAGGGTTGTTGTCAATAGACATGGAGACGGAGGAAAAAGCCAACAAACTCATGACGTATCTCCAAAACGCCACCCAGTTTGGCCTCATGGCCGTGAGTTTGGGTTACTACGAGACCCTCATGTCCTGCTCCGGAAGCAGCACCAGCAGCGAGCTCGATCCCTCCCAGAAGGCAGCAGCAGGCATCTCTCCTGGCCTTGTACGAATGTCGGTGGGGTATGTGGGTACATTAGAGCAGAAGTGGTCACAATTTGAGAAGGCATTCCTCAGAATGTAATGTCTTATATAATGCCTTGACGCCAAATACCAACTGTATTCGCCAATGTAATGTCTTATAAAATGATGTGATATATAATGTGGGCAATGTTTTGTCTCTAAATTGTTATTTCACTATGTTCTATGCTTAACACATCTTTTTGGTATATTCCTCCTTTTGAATCATATTTAATTATATCCCAAATTATATTTTTGTTCTTTTTAAATGTCTTTGGTTAGAAAATCTTACACATAAAAGTTTCAGGGTATCAGAAATGAAATTCAGAGAGATGCATCACATTTATTACAAGTACGTCAAGAGGATTTGACTCCCATTGCAAACCACAAGATTCTTGACCGCTATACTATCCACTCTATTTCTAATTGAAATTCAAAATAATAATTCAAAGAGAAAGGAACAAAAAAAGCAAGTTCTATGTTTGTTTTAAACAGGAAGGAGTCACCGAAATATGCAAAAGTAAATGGTATAAAATGATTGATGATTTGAATAATAGTGGTTGGGGGGTTTGGTATTTTTATATATACTACTTAAATAATGGAAGAAGGGGTTAATTAATTTGAATGAAGTTGGGGAGGAGTAGTGGATCTGCGCCAAATGAGCTCAAGCTCACGAGCGAACTCCTTCTGCCTCCCAACAACAATGGTAATGTGGTCTTTGTCAGGCACGATGTGGATCCTGGCACGTGGCACTTTCCTCTTGACGCCGTAGCTGCATTCCACGGGGATAAGGTCGTCCCGGCCGCCGTGGTAGACGGTGACCTCACAGTCCACGTTGTCACGGACATGATCCAGATAAGCCTCTACTTTGCTCCCCGACCCGAAGATGATATTGTGCAGTGTGTGCCAACACGCGTTGTGTGTGTGACACAAGAACCCTTCTATCAAGTACGTTCGCATCCTGCTTGCATATACCATCCCAATTATTCACCTTTTACATTGCTTCTATTTGCATTTAATTTATATATGTACCCATTAACTATGTTATGTCACTATATATAGTTTCCTCACATCTCAAATTAATCTCAGTCTCAGGATGATAATGAAGACGAGATTCAAATGTGTCTAATTGCACTAACCAAGTCTAATATATAGTGGATGAATGAATCTGTAATTAAGGTACCTGTTTCTGGTGAGAAGTTTTGTTAGAAATTCCAACAAATGGTGGTTCTTGCAAAGCACTAGACTGACAGTGCGGCTAACGTGTTCGTACCAGCTAGCCACTGAGGCTCCAAAGGCAATCGGAGGCCACACTTCTTTGGGCGCCACTTTTCTCATCACATATAATTGCGTCGCTTGCACTCCCTTTGGCACCGAGTAATATGGCTGCATTTTCACCACTCATACTTTAATTACGATCGATATTGTAAACTTTTCACAAACACAATTTCTAAACTTAAATTAAAAAAGAAGAAACATTATTTACTTGTGATATATCTTTTTCTCCTATATTGTCAACTCTCATATACTAATGATCAAATACTAACCAGGAAGGAATATTCTGTTAAAAGGAATTTATATAGTTGAGGTCATGACTTACAGGAGCCAATAGAGTGAGTGACTTGATGGCTCCAGGGTGTTTAACCGCCAGTGCAAGAGCCAAAATGCAGCCTAAGGAGTGAGCCACAATGTGGAATGTCTTGAGCCTGAACTGAGAGATGACTGATCTCTCTATCATCTCTAAGTGCTCTTTCAATGTATACAGCGAATCATTCGGCTTTGGACTTTTCCCGTAACCCAACAGATCCACTGCGAAGAACCTGTAGTTCGATTTGGCCGAGTCTGAGAAGTTTGGGAACAGAGTCTCCGTCCAAAACGTGGATGATGATAAGAACCCATGTATGAACACTACGTTCTCTTGTGCCTTGTTGTCTGCACATTCAAAAAGATTATACATATATAATCACCAATTCACCATCACTCTTTAAGCTAAGAAATATTAGTTTTTATTATTACAAATAAGTAGTTGAATTGAAATTTTAGCAAATGACTGCATTATCTGTCTATCCTTTTTAGATTTAATGGCTCCTCTGATCTTCGAAGGCATTTCATAAAAATAATGTTCAATCCTAAATGAAGGTGAATTTCCCATTTAAAATGTCTGGTTTCTTATTTTAGTAATAAGGATTTTTATTGTACTAAAACAAATGGAATAATTAATTAATGATGATGCTTTAGTTTGATTCCTAAAGTAGCATTCTTTTGTAACCAAGAATAATCAAACTTTGTTTCTTCTTTCTCATGAGAATTTGTTACTGATGCATGATGTACGTGAGAGAGAGAGAGAGAGAGAGAGAGGTAAGGGTGTTCAAAGTTCAAAACAGGACCATGAAACAGGGGACTGAGATGATTCACCCAATCTACATTGTTATATTATGTAAAATGTAGATCATGAAAAGGTACCTTTGGGTTGTTGGACATTGACAAAGAGAGAATGGTTGGAAGAGGAAAGCCAAGAAGTGCAGAAAGTGCAATGGCAATCAGACCATCTTGGCGTTCTTTGCAACTTCTCGACCGCCGTAGAATTCACAGTCAGTAATGTCTTTTTAGTCGATGCTGATCTCTTCTTGGAATCGTCACAACACTCCACAGCATTCTTCTTGAAGCACTTCACCAGCTTAGTGAGCCTGGTGAGGAGTGAAGGGCGTGAGTAGAGTGTGTCGGAGATCTCATCCAAATGGATCTTTGTCCTTGTGAGGGAGACAACCTTCGAGTACTCTCCTGATCTTTCTGACACTATCATCTTCCCAACTCTGGTCCCTCCAGCCGCCGCTGGTTTGGCCACAGGCGGCGGACAGCAGTAGCACGGTTTCCACTCCGACTCGAAGAAGAAATCTAGCGTCTTGTAGGTGAAGCAAAGCAAGAAATCCACAATGTCGAGGATGAAGAAAACAAAGAAGCCCACGGTGCGGTTGAGCCACCGTGAGAAACCCATGCTTTGGAGTTTGAATCTTGTGGAGGAGGGCTTGAATGCATGTATGGAAATTGTATGGTAGTAGTAGTGATGTTGTAAAGACAAAGTACGTGAGAGAGAGAGAGAGTAAATATTATAATAACTAAGTTAATGAAGAGAGAGAGGGAGAACAGATGGCAGATACGTGAATTTATTGATCGCATTTAACATACCTTGTTGGCCAAAATGGTGAAATTGGGTGGCCGTTGAATATTATTCGCAGTCCCCTTGCTTTCGTAATTTCTGAGCACTTGACCACGCAGATCCAGCACATACTACTAACAGATCCCTCATTTTCTACTATTTTATTTTTAAAACATCAATGCTTGGCATTTGGCAACATGTGGTGTCGATTGGTCCGATGATGATCCAAAATGCCACTATATATAGCTACTAACACACA
The DNA here is from genome assembly GCA_900406535.1 of Noccaea bulbosa. Lineage (NCBI taxonomy): Eukaryota > Viridiplantae > Streptophyta > Magnoliopsida > Brassicales > Brassicaceae > Noccaea > Noccaea bulbosa. The sequence continues at coordinate 6,702 of OVBJ01002199.1, forward strand.
AAGTCAATATCAAGTCACCATGTATGTAGGGGTTTCTTTGTGGTTTATGTTTATATATATGTTATAATTAATATTTTCTTTAAAGTGTTTTATTTCGAAAAGTAGTAATCCAAAATTTCAAATTTACATTTCCAACTTGTACAGATATTTGATGAGAAAAGTGAATAATGTGAAAATAACATGTTAAGCAAATACGGAAATTTATGTTTGAAACAATCAAAACAGTAGATAGTTACTACTTACTAGTACTCAATAATGATACTCGTCATACCCTTTGTTTGGTAAGACCGTTAATGAGGGCTTTGGGATAATGACTTTTGGGGTCTAAACCTAAGAGGCGACTAAATCTAGTCTACATGAATATAATATGAGATTAATTGTCGTGAAACTGAAACTAATACATCGATCAAATAATTGAATATGATGGCAGAGAGGCGTAGATTCTAAATGTTGGCAGCGAAACAAGAAGAATGAGAAGTGAATCAAGTGATATGATGACATGGCCATTCAACTCAAACTTAAAGCCATCACTCTGAATGCCCACCGGCCCATGTAAACAGCCTAGCTGACCTGTTTTTGGACAATTCTATGATTTGTATACACATTTTGGAAAAACAAGCTAAACAAGTACCCAATTCAGTACAATATAGTATATTTTCAGTGTAAAAGAAGAAGTGAAACCTTGTGGCTATATCCCAAAACTTCCGAGTACCCAATCTAGTACAATATAGTTTTTTATACACATTTATGAAAATATTTGGTCAACGTCTAGACCAACTTTTTGCATGTATGATAACGGAAGATTCACTAATAGTCAAGTGTTTTCTGATATTGTACATGAGCATATGGGTAAGTGAAATTAGCTAGAGAGGAATTAAGTGTAAAGCTCAAAGTCAACCTTATGGAGTATTGTTTTGGTAGAGCAGAAAAGGAGTTGAGTGTCAGAAAAAGAGTTGGCTACAACTAATTAAAAGTTACAAGAAGCAATGACACGTGTAATGCACACTAGCTAGTCAACGACGACTTGTGCATGCTGTGGTTTGACAAAACATGTGCCGATCACTCCCTCCCAACATGTAGCGTTAGAATTGTATATTCTCGTGCACTCCCTTAATCAATAAAAATAAAAATATGAAGAAAAAATTACAGTATTTCGGTACTTCCTTAATCAATAAAAATAAAAATAAAAATAAAAATGGTATAAAAGCCTAGCATTTTAACAAAAAAAAAAAAAAGCCTAGGATACATGCAAAAAAATGAACATGTGGCGTTAGAATTGGGTTGGACTGACATCACTGATACTAGTCGTAATAATAATAAAAAAGTATGAGATGGAGAAAAGTCAAAAGACTATGGAGCCATAAATGCGATATTGATGGAGTTCGGTAGGGAGTTGTCTATAATTTATTGTTTCCCTTCATCTTTGATATTGAAAATGCTCCTCTCCTCTTATATGTATCCTTGCTAGTTATTTAACTCATCTACTTTACCATAATCAGTATAATGGCTGGCACTCGGTATTTGATTGGCCATCGACATATACAGGTCCGAATCTGAGATATTCTAGGTCTAAATGAAAAAAGTCGAGGCCCCATTCAATACATACAAAATTCGAATTTGCATAAAAAAGGTTTGAAGACGAGGGAAATGTTTCAAAGCCTCATTCGAATGTTTCAAATAAATATATATTTAGGCCCAGCTCTGTACATATACTTATATATACATATTTTAGTCATTTAAATCAAATGTATTTAACTAATACATTTATAGATATCAAAAAGATGAAGAAAAAATTACACATTTACAGATTTTAACAAAAATCACCATAGAGTACTATAGAAATTAGTTACTACTTGAGTAAACATGAATCTATCTACTTGTATGACATGCCAAAGGCCGGGCCTGCTTGTATCATGAAACTTGGCTAAGCCAATGAAATGGGCTTGGGAGGGCGTACGACGTTGTCGATGGGCCTATAGAAGAGTAAAAATTTAACATTTAGGCCACGGACGGGCATATTTTTCGGAACTAGAATAAACAGCAAGTGATTTTTTTTTTTTGCCCAATTGTAAATATCATTAAAATGAAAACTGATTTACATCGAAGAGGAAAACCAAGTCCTCTGATACCCAGGCAAAAATAAATAAAAACAGGGTAACAGAAAAAGAGATTACAGAACATAATAACGATGCTCCAAACTAGAATCTTATATGCTCTTTACTGAAGCCAGGAGATCATGAGATTGCCAAAGCTCTTACGCTATCTTCTAGCAGTGATGGAATTTTTAATCAGTCTGTCAAGATCTCTGAAAATCTGGCTCGGAGGAGAAGACAAACCCATGAAGATTCGATTGTTACGCTCAATCCAGAGTGTATAAACTGTCGCTTGTGCCACCAATTTTCTCAGTGTACGAGGGGCACGATCAGTGTTTTCCTTCATCCAAACAATTAAAACAGCAAGTGATAAAACTCGTTTAGTTGTGCTATCTTCATCGACTAAACTTGTGCTAGTGCTACGATCATATTTTAGTCCAAAATTTAATATTTAGGCCAAGGATGGGCATATTTTTCATCCCACCCCATTCCAATTTATTTCTATCTCGTTCTGAATTTGTTTACGGACATATTTTAGTCTAAATACATCCCATTCCATATATGTGTGTGTGCCATTAAATTTTAAATAGGTCTCATGAGCCCATGCATATATATATTTTTTTTGTTAAAAGACCATGCATATATATATATGTTTGGCTGATTAATAGGGTTGACGAAATATTCTATTCTTGGTTCTGCATTTCATTCCTGGTTCTGCAGTTCCGTTGCATAGAATTAGAAGAATGTATTTTTCTTATGGTACAAAGTTTCATTTAGTACTAATTACATAAATATTATATATAATTAAATATATACACCATAATAGTAGAAAACTAAAACTATAGTATTACTACTCATAAATTTAATCTTAACTTTCCTCTCTTTTTTGTTTTGTTTTGTTTTGTTAATGCTAAGTAAACTCGTTAACCAAATACATGTAAATATATGAAAATATACCATAAATCAAAATCTAGATATGTACAACCGACAATGCATTGTAGGACGAACCACTTGTGATGGTTGATGCGACAACATTTTCGCCGTTGACAACGGCTCTCACAGTCTCTATAAGCTCATTTGTTCTTCCAGCTTCTGACAATATGTGCAACAGCTCTTCCGTGTTTATGGCCAGCTTCACTTTCCATATTCCACCTTTGCTGCTGGTACGCCTCCTCCTCGTCTTCTTTTCCTTCAGCCGGGTCCTTGTGTTGATGTTTCTTGAAAAAACGTCCGTGTATGATCTCTTCAACACCCTGTGGTTGTAATCCAGAGACATTCTGTACGGAGTTATCGCTGGCAAGGACTCGCTATTGCATCTCGAGTGGCAGTTTCCGACAAATGTCTTCAACTCGTCCGTGACAATATTGGTCAAGAGATAGTATGACTCACCGGGGACGAGGTTGTGATGGTTAGGTAGGGGTTTCAAGGGGAGATTAAGTGCAGAGAAAACAGCATGGCCTGAGAATTCTTGGGAGACGGACCCTGCGGTGACGGGGGAGTAGAATTCGAGAACTTCACCGTCCGATTTTATGACTTTGATCGACAAGTCTTCCTCATCGCCTAACCCTCCGAATAAACAGTTCCCCATGATCGTCTTTGTGACTTTCTTGCCTACACCAACTCCATGCTCTCTATATAGTTTGTTTAATTATAAAGGTCGGTGAAGGCGAGAGAATGAGAGTTTTTCCTATAATGCTTGTTATTATAATTACAAAAGAAAAACTATGTGAACGCAAAAGCCGCGTACATCAAAGGAAAATGCGCTGTGGAATCTTCTTTGCTTTTGATATTTTTTTAGTAGTTGTTTTTGTTTTATTTTGAAGTCATGCCACTAGTGTTAACTTCAAGTGACCGTAAACCTTCTATATAATATCGCCATCCATTTCTATGTACATCTAAACTTCCGTTCCTCCATTCCTAAAAAGTATGGAAGAAGATATTCCACTAATGATATCCCAAAAAGAAAAAGAGTTGGGCTCTATGGAATGGGTGGACTCATATTATATAGACCAAAGGAGAAGAAAAGAGAAAAATAAAAAGAAATAAGGACATACTAAATGGATCCACTCTAAATAGAGAAAACACTATAAAAATAACATTTGTGTCCATTGTCATAATAAAGTGTCATCACTACAATTATTCTCAAGATAAATATTAATTAAGACATCATTTACTAAAATAATTACAAGCAATGCCATTCATATTATTTTGGTTAGAAAAATCAAATATAATTGTTTAAAATTACCATTTAATAAAAATATTAATTAAATAAAATATTATTCTCTTTCTTTAATTGACACATATGAAAATTAATAATTAAAAAGATATCATATTCAATTCTATCATATTTATTATTTATAAAAATCATTATATTTCTCCCATCATATTTGTTTAGTTTTATTTTTTAAAAATAAATTTAATTGATATATAAAAATATGATACAAATAAAATATACCTTTTTCTGTATATATTGTAATTTGAAAATTTTAAAACAAAATAAATCACTAAAACTGTTAAAAATCTCACATCGGAAATGCTCTTAAATGGTAATACATAAATCTATAAAAAGATCCAAATGATGTAGAATCATATGAATAGTAATGCTCATTTAGTAGACATCCAAATACATAATTTTTTTATTATTCGATTTAATATAGTTTTTAATTAAACTGTAGAATTAGTTTGAATAAAATTAAAATTTTTATATTTTAATTTGATCATAATTTTAAATTATTATATCAGTTAAACTATTTTGAATATATGAATTGATAAAAATAAACAATTTAGATAACTTAAATTGATCCAAACATTTTATAATAATTTTTAATATTTTTAATATTTTGTTTGATCAGAAATATCCTTCTGTGGAAGGCATGGATCCAATCCTAGTTAATTAGTTATAGATGGAAAGAAAAAAAAAAACAAAACAAAAAAAAAGAGTGAATGGGTCCATTCTACTTCCATTAAATCCTAAAAATAACTAAATCAAAGAAAGAAAAGTCCAAGGACCTACAAAGAGGCATCATCATCGGTCGGAATTTTCTCTCCAACTTTCTCTTTAATAAAACGCATCGGTTTCTGGCCCCTATTTTGGAGTCCACCTTACGTTTATATTAAAACAAAAGTCCCATTTTGGCGCCAGAAGCTCTCATATCTACAATACAAAGATCGAGTTACCATTTAAACAACAACAACAAATTAATTCTTTTATTATTATATGTAAGAAAATATTAAAAGACTCTTATAATAAAATGGAAGGGAATTACCATATAGATTTTTTTTCCCCTAGTTTAAGATTGTTTAACCGCCAAGGACATTATAATAGCATCTCCAAAGTTCATGTTATATTTTATTGCAAATGGCAAATTTTTTACAATAGTACTGAATTTCTCTCCAATGGTTAATGCTATATTTTATTTTTCAATTTATTATTAATTGGTTAAACTACATGATTTCTTCAAATTTTACAAATTAAATCATCTTATTTTTTTTTTGTAAAAACATCTATAATTATAACATTTTAAATTTTTATTATTATAATATTAAAAATACACCACACTATAAAAATTATAGAAAATATAGATTTTAATTAACCATCCTATTTAAATATTTTTCCCATAAATGATCAATTAACGCATCTTGAAGTGAAATATGAATATTTTTATCTTTGATTTTTTTAAAACAAGCACGAAAATTTTGGAATTGAATATTATCATCTCTCATTTTGTCGACTTCTGGAAGTAGCCCTGTGCATTTAGGGTTTTGGGACGGGAATTGACGGGAACGGGACGGGAATGGGAAATTTGGGAATCCAAATATACTTCCCGAAAAATTCCCTTATTATAACGGGACGGGAAATAGCGGGAATGGGAAGGGAACGGGAAAATTGAGAATAAAAAATCAATTCCCAAAGTCTTAATAAATCGGGAAAATTGAAGATATTTAGGGAAATTTCGGGAAAATATGGGAAAATACGGGAAATTACGGGAAAATAGAGAAAAATATGGGAAAATATGGGATATTTAAGAAAAAAATATTTAATTTTCAATTTTTTATTTTTTAAAAGGAAAATCGGGAAATCCCGTACCCTTCCTGAACCCTTCCCTTACCCGTTTGAATAAAAGATATGTTCCTAAACGGGAAATTGCAAATTCCCATTCCCGAAAAGTTTGGGAAATTTTAAATGGGTAAGGGTGGGAATGAGATTTCTGTCCCGAAATGCACAGGCCTATCTGGAAGTGTAGAGTACTAAATTATTGATATTATTTTATGTTTGTAGTTTAAGCTATTATTTTATGTTTTTAAAATTTTAGTATTTTAGAAAAATAATTTTTAAGTTTATTATGGTTATGCTATTTTATTTTCTATTAAAATAAATATTATTTATATTTTAGTAGAGTTATGAGTATTTTAATATATTTAAATAAATCATAATCAAAATAATTGAACTGTTAAATTAAAATATTTATAAATTGAAGGACTACTTTATAAATAAAAAAAGTTCAATGGCAAAATAGCTTACTGTATAATCTCATACCAAATTTGGAAGCAAAAATAGCATAATGCTATTTTTACATAGCATTTACAATACCATTGAAGTAAATATTATAACAAAATAGCATATATACCCAATTTAACATGGGGTTTGGAAATGCTCTAAAAAAAAAAAACTTACTAGAGAAAGCAGACAGATGAGAGCACGGAGCGTTAAATAGATAGGACAATCCATAACCCACAGATAAATTGAATAAAATAAAATGAAAAATGGAAGAGTCAAATTTGGATGTATGAAATACGTAACAAGTTGAAACGGAACGTGGACTATACGTCTGCGGTATGTGACTGTCATCAAGAAGAACGCTATTAATGACTACGGTCCCATACATACAGGTAGGAGGACCGTTTCCCCATTTATTTTCCTGTCTTCTTGTTTGGTAGTACTAGTATCGAATGTGATTAATCTCTTTTTGGAGCCATCACCTTTGCTCAGACAATTGCAAAGCATGTTAAATTCGTCTCTTCTTGTTGCCGAAACTTCGAACCTCTTTCTTTATTGCACCAACTGTCTCAGTACGTTATGAGATTGATTAGATACAAAAAGTCAATGCAATTGATTATGAGATTGGATATGTTTTGTCATTTTTAGTTGCAGAAAAATCTTGACGTCTCTTCTTGTATGAAGTCTTGTTGGAGTGTGAGTTTACATATTGCTATATAATAATAACACTAATGAGTTCAAATAACTGTATATCTGGTGGGACATTCTCCTATATATATTCAGCTCAGTACCTCTTTTCAAGTTTCAGAGCCAAATAATAAACAAATTAAGGAGAGGATGGAAACACGAGGCAAAGTTATCACTTGCAGAGGTAATTTAGTGCATATGATAAGATGTGTAAATATATATATTAAGCTAAAATTAAAAATGTTGATGAGTGAACAGCGGCTGTGGCATGGGGAGCTGGAGAAGATCTAGTGATGGAGGATGTTAAAGTGGATCCTCCTCAGAGATTGGAAGTGAGACTTCGAATCCTCTTCACTTCCATCTGTCATACTGATCTTAGCGCATGGAAAGGCGAGGTGATCTTTCTTGCTCTCTCTTGCTAATTGTTTTTTAGGTAAAATAGCTACATATATCCCTTTCAACTACTTATTCTCTCTGCCCTTTGATCAGAACGAGGCTCAGCAAGCATACCCTCGAATCCTTGGTCATGAGGCTGCAGGGTAAGTAGTCGAACATATATATATATATATATATAGATGGGGTGGATGGATCGAGATCTCATTTTTCTTAAGGAAACATGAATATCAGGATAGTGGAGAGCGTAGGGGAAGGAGTGGAAGAGATCAAGGCAGGGGATCATGTGCTCCCTATCTTCACCGGAGAGTGTGGAGATTGCAGAGTCTGCAAGCGGGACGGAGCCAATCTGTGCGAGAGATTCCGGGTGGATCCGATGAAGAAGGTGATGGTAGGCGACGGGAAGACCAGATTCTTCACGAGCAAAGACAACAAACCCATCTTCCATTTTCTCAACACATCCACTTTCTCCGAGTACACGGTCATAGACTCGGCTTGTGTCGTCAAGGTGGATCCTCTGTTTCCTCTGGAGAAGATTAGCCTCCTCAGCTGCGGTGTCTCCACTGGTAATAGGATCTGGTTTAACTAATTAACTAACAAATCCAACATCTGTGTGTGTGACTCGACATGTCATGTGGTTGATTGTTCAATTGATTTTAATGAAATGAAGGAGTCGGTGCAGCGTGGAATGTGGCTGATATTCAACCTGGCTCCACCGTTGCTGTCTTCGGACTGGGCGCTGTCGGACTTGCCGTAAGTCTTGTCTTTTTGTTTGTTTGTTTGTTATGTGTGTATATAAATACTACTAATTGTCATCATAATCAATAATCATCATGGAAGCTCTATACAAATACATTAATAGACGCACTCTTTTTACAGGTGGCTGAGGGTGCAAGAGCAAGGGGAGCCTCTAAAATCATTGGGATCGACGTCAACCCTGACAAGTTCCCATTAGGCAGGGAAGCAGGGATCAGTGAATTCATAAATCCAAAGGAGAGTGACAAGGCGGTTCATGACAAGGTAATGGAGATCACAGAGGGAGTAGGAGTTGAGTACAGCTTCGAGTGTGCCGGAAGCATACAAGCACTTCGAGAGGCCTTTCTTTCTACAAACTCGGGAGTGGGAGTGACAGTGTTGCTTGGCGTCCATGCAAGCCCTCAGCTTCTTCCTATCCATCCCATGGAGCTCTTCCAGGGGAGATCCATCACCGCCTCTGTTTTCGGAGGCTTCAAACCCAAAACCCAACTGCCTCTTTTCATCACCCAGTGCCTCCAAGGTCTGCTCAATCTCGATCTCTTCATCTCTCACCAGCTTCCCTTCCACGACATCAACAAAGCCATGCAGCTTCTCAACCAAGGCAAGGCCCTCCGCTGTCTTCTCCGCCTCTGATGCTTCCTTATTGGGTCCATTTAAAACGAGTTTTATTATGTATCTTCGTCCTCTTGCGTTTGTTTTCGCTTCATGAGAAACGTAGACAAGAAAAGAATTGTGTGTTTATTAACGCAGCGTGCAAACAATCCTGCTGCAGCTCTCAGAGATTCAACACTCACTCAGAATCACTTCTTTCTCTCTTCGCTATTACATGAGATTGATTAATAGTAGTTATACATCCAACAAGACTATTAAAGAGACATCCTTTTCGAGACCCTTTTAACCTTTCTCCATCATATTCCCTCTCTGTCTACTTTACATGTACACTCATTCGACTCACATCCTTTTCCCCATTCTTGCAAACCTTCTGGCTACTCCGAATATCACCGCCTTTGTCAACAGGCCTTTGTCCAGAGTACAGGCAAGCGCAATCGCCCCTCCCACCACGAGTATCTTTGGTATGTTTTTCCCGGTCGGCTTCTCTCCTGTAACCTCTGCTGTCGAATCCGTCTCGTGCATGAACGCCTCCGCACTCACTTTGGTGTTGATTTGAGCCATTGGTGATAAACCTGCTCCTGCTGCTTTGGCCTTGTGATATGCACGCAACCCTGGCTCTATTTTCTTCACCGCACCCCACATCCCCTGTCTCACCCCGAGTTTCGCAATCTCCCACGGTATTCCCATATCTTCGTGGTGAAACAATAGGACCTCACACGATGTCATCTCACCATCCCCTCTTTTCGATTCAACTACACAAATGACACATTGATATCCAGGTTTTGGTAACTAACAAGTAACAATACGAGGCAACTACATGACAATCCTAGTACCTGCACGAATGCACCAGCTTGAATAGTATAAGTCCACACGCCGTGGCTTGCTCTGTCTTGGTACAGAGGGGTATTGTACTCCCTGAAACAAATACAATTACTTTTACATCATATCAAAACTACTAGTAAATATGAAATCCGTGTGCATGAACAATATATCTAACCAAATCCATATCCACATCCACAAGAAGAAGTCTAATAGCTCTCCACTAGTCTAAGTTTGATGACTAGTGAATGCAAATACCTTGGTAATGCAGTAAAACACACGGCCCGCGTCCCATATTCGACGCCCTATGATGTACTCCCTGTCGCTACAAAAGAAGGGGAACTGCAAAAGCAATTTCCTCCGGAGTCAAGAAAGAGAGAGAGAAGCAAAAAGAGAAGAAAGAACAAGTGTGTGTGTGTGTGTGTGTGTGTGTGTCTACCTTGCGCACCCATTGCACCACCATAGTGCCCGTGTCCTTGCAAACCTCCAGCGTAGAAGAATACAAAAGCATATCATCCCACTTGGAACGGAACTCATCATCCCAGAAGAAGTCCCTCACCATCTCCGGAGTCGCATCCTCAAACACTGTTCTGCTACGGTACTGGGGAGGCCCGTTCTGCCATCATATGTGTCTTGTGTTAACTCACCTGTACTGGTACTGGTACTGGTACACCCCTAGAATTGTAACTTGGAATTAGAAAGGTACCTCAGGATCTCGCCTCCAGGCTTGATATGAGAAGGTGGGAGTTGACCTGTCCATCATTTGAATCCAAGCAGGACCGCCATCTTTGACCTCAACCAGCCTCCATAGATGCCTAAAATCATCGTCCGTTACAAACCCAGATTTCACTTTCTCGGTCTCGGGACAAGGGCTACACACAAACCAGTGTTGTTTGTTTGTTACTAAGCGCAGAGAGAGAGAGAGAGAGAGAGATAAAGAAGAGGAGAAGTGAAAGGTGGGAATCAAATTACCTGTGAAAAGAGTGGGAATTGCTTCTGAGGATGGAAGTGGGAAGCTCTAGGAGGTTGTTGAGAAAGCTGAAGAATTTGGGAGAAGAAGAGAGTTTATCATCACTATCACCATCACCATCACCATCTCCGGTGAGATGCGCCCACTTGGGCCTCCATACCCAACCCACCAAAACCCCCACAGCAACAGCAATCCAAAGTGGCGCTACAAAAACTAAGAGGTCAGCGAAACCGAGGCTGTGGGACTCTGCAAACATAGAACTCAATCCCATCTTGACCCCCTCCGAGGGTGTGAATCCGATTGAGTTCGAGTAGAGAAGGCGGAGATGCAACAAGGGAAGAGCAGAGGAGAATAAAAGAGAGAGAGAGAGAGGATAAGGATTTGGATTAGGATTTGGGAGAGACGATGGGATTACTGTAGGCCCAATTTTCGCCGTTCGATGCAATCTTCTCTGAGTTCTCTCACACCCTCTGCCTCTCGTTTCGTTTCTATGACCATTTTTATACTTTTTGTTTTTTTTTTTTTTAATAACTTTTTACGGTCGGTGTACGCCACGTGTTTTTTCATTTCGTTTGTGTGGTCGCCGCATTTTTGCCCCTTCCTTCTTCCTTTCCTCCTCCTCCTCGTTTAATTTGTTTTATTATTACCGTCTCTCCTTTGCCACCGGCTTTGCTTGCCGTCTTTCTTCCATGTTATTTATGGAAATTCAAATGGCAAAAAGAACAAACATTACTGTCTATCCTTATTACAGTATTACTATTACTGTTACACTTATATTATATCACACTAGTATTTGTTTAGATACCAAGTCCATTAAAATATTTTCATTAATATATTTACAACATAGCTTGATTCTGTACTGTTTATTAACGAAAGTTTTAGGTCTAATTAAAGGATCCATTTTCAACCATTCCATTCATAAATTCGGATTTTGCATCCATACAGAAATTGTAGGGAAAAATGATCCAAAGTCGAATCTCTACATATGCAAACACTCAAGAGTGGAAAATTAGAAGGGTGCACAGCATAATTTGGGTAACAAAAGATTCGGTTCAGGAATTCATGTAGTATAAATTTAAGGATTTCTTCAACGTCATCTCATGTGTATTAGGATTTATTCATTTCTAGTTACAAAACATTTAAGAATGTCAGAAAGTGTGTCCATGGTCAACAGAATACTAGAGATTCAGACACGGTGTTTGCTAATTCTTCTCAAACGTGACTGACGACGACAACTATTAAAACGTTTTACTTAAATTTTTAGCAAATCAAAACGACCAACCAGATTTGACAAGGCAATTACCAAGAAAACCGAAAACGCGGGTTGCAAACTTTACCTTTGACATCCACACGAGTTTGAAAAGGGTTAGTGTTAAATAAGTGCACGTGTTTTTCTTGTTCACTTGACAATGTCATACTTGTACGACCATGCAGTATGCACCTACCTAACCAAGACCATTAAACAATAATGAATGGATCTGTCATTTGCACATACGCATGGACGGTCGGTAAATGATCAATCCCGTAGCAAACCAAACAGAGTCAATGATTTTTCTTTTCTTTTCTTTTCTTTTTTTCTATAATCATACATGTTTAAAACGAAAGGTTGATAAAAAAAAAAAAACAACAAACTAAAAAGCATCACTCAACCTCAGCTCATTGTTTTTAAAAAACCTCAACAAATATTAGTTTTTTTTAATCCAATAGGTTAACCCTAAATTTTTTCTTAATTTCCGGTAAAAAACTAATGGGGTGTTTTCACTTTTAGACCAAAACATTTGGTCAAATACAAAACTAACCTTTGTCAGTATTTTTTTTCCGTCCAATTATTTACGAGAATGCCATTATTTTTCTGAGTGGTAGACCACTACTGCGGTCTACCAGATCTGCATAAAGACCAAACATCCCTCATCTTCTACACTTAATTTCGAAAATATCTTATCATCAATATTTCCAACCACCATTTTCAACCAATTTGGAGCTCTTAATGCTCCGAAAACTCACTTTTGAGCTAACATTACTCATTCCTTCATTTCACAAACTCTTATTCTTCCATTTTCTCCCCATTTTCATCTCAAAAACTCTATAAGCAAACTCAAATCTTGGGTCTTGGCATTTCCGATGGTTTAGCTTACGGTGACGACCAAAGTTCCTTATTGAAGGCCAAAATCGAAGTTCTTAGTCCTCGAAGAGCCTTTCTCCGGCTGCCAGGTACCATTTTTTTCAAAAATCTA
>OVBJ01002200.1:1679-19760 GCA_900406535.1 Noccaea bulbosa
GATTTAGTGCGGAGCCTCCATCCAATGGCTGTTTTTCAAGGGAAGATGGGGTGTTTCATGCGAGAGGGGAGTCTCGCATACCCGTGAGTTCCCGATAAATAAAATTTGTGTGGGATAAAGAGAACCAGGTGTGGAGGGAAGCTCAACTTCGCGGCCATAGAGTGAAGATACTTAATGTGTTTCGGGAGTTAATATCATCAGTTTTTAATAGTGAGGACGAAGATGGTGGGAATGAGTGTCACGGTAAACGGGATTAATCTGTGGTCTCTATTTCTATATACAATCTTTCTTTTATGTTTTTAATTTTTGAATTATAAGGATAATGTTTTCCCATAATTTAGCCATGAAATAAAAATGTATTTTTATTGAGGAAAATAATAAAGTAAAACAAACACAAAAACAAGAAATGTGACATTTAAAAAAATTCAAACAAACACAAGTAATAAACAATCAAACAATCAACAAAAGTATACAATCCTAACAACTACTCTTCACTTGAAATTTAACAAAAGTATAAAGATAAATAATTTGATATTTGATTGTTTGACAAAGGCATTATGAAATCTGACACAATAACGTTGCCTAACGCTTACAATTTTAAGATACGTTTATGTTTGAAGAATAAAATTTCAATCAAAGTTTGAACATACGTTGTAACTTGTAAGAAATGGAATACGTTTATAAACAAACAATGTGACAAGTATATTCTTTGGATATCATCATGCATTTTTTTCGAATAAGAATTATTAAAGCCTCTGGTTTATTTATAATGCTAGCTAGCTAACACAACATTATATTGCCTTGGCCTTTTTACAAATACATTATTTTATTATCGTTTAGTAAATCATAAAAATATTTCCAGATGGAAGGGGAGGTTTTGCTTATATTATTCTCCAGTAAATTCATTTAGGAAGAATGGAAAAATTGGAAATAAATGACATTTTAAGTGTATGTTTGGTAATCTACACTTTTTAGTATTTCATCCATTTTTGGACTAAATTAACCTTATATAAATTATTATAATAATTAANGAAAATTAAATATAGCATTACAAAACCCGCGCGGGCATCGGCCTAGTTAGAAATAATACATCAAGTTCATGCATCTACATTACAAAGAAACAAAAAGTTTGACTTTTTTACATCTTAAAGATGAAAACTAAGAGTTACAGATCCTGTGTTACATAAATTAGAAATAAAACATCAATTTCATGTTTAAGCAAACTACACTACCCCATAAAGATGAATCTTTTTCACACTTTTAAAGATGATAATCGATAACCTGAAGAAGCTCTGACGGTGTTGCTGCAGGGTCAAGCTGTCTGCAACCTCGGGGAGCATCGGTTGCTTCACGACCTGTGAGCAAGTAAGACGGTATCCGATGAGAGAATCTCGAAATCTCATCCGTCAAGATCCTTCTGACTTCATTGGCATCCAAATGATGATGAAACACAGATTTGAAACCAGCAACTTTAACCAAAGGAACCACCGATACACCATACTCCTCTGTATATCCTTCAACAACTTCGACAAGATCGTAGTGGACCGTTTCGGCTTCTTTAAGATAGTTCCAGTCAGGGGACCAGTTCTTGTACAGAGCCCATACCTCGCCTTTCCGTGGATATATAAGAAACTCTACTTGGTTGCCTTTGATCAGCTTCACTTTGTGTGAGAAAACGTAAGGTGACCTGCAGGTTTGTGTTTTGCTAACTCTAAAATCTCCACAAGTTTTCGCAATACCGAAACCAAGCCACTTAGTTGAGGTAAGCTCACTGTTTGTCTCTGAAGTAAGCCGAATGATACGCACCTTGAATGGATCTACAGAGATGACCTTATCTATCATGACATAGGACCGAGGCATCCCATCTATGGAGTCATAACAAGCCCATATCTCGTTATCAGCAAACGACTTCTCGCTTCGATCTTTGTCAAAGTTGCAGAAATCTGGCTCAAGAACATCTACCGTCAGGTCTTCCAAGGAGTTTAAAACCTTGTCAGAATCCAGAATGGAGTCCACAGAGCAAGATTCAATGGCATCGGCACCATCGAGATCCTCTGTTTCCATTCGCCGTCCATGTGCATCAATAGCAGTTTCAGGAACTGCCATGCATAGTTCTTGCAGCTTTCTTCTGACTAGTGGTTTAACTTTCTTCTTCAACACATTCTTCAGGTCCTCCTCGGAAAACTCTTTGACAGTGTTGGACTTAGCAGCCAAACCACCTGCAACGTTGGAGCCAGCAACTCCATTTTCCATACCCTTTCTTCTCTTCGGAGCATTAGCCAATGAAACACCAGGCGCTCTTTTGGTATACTCTCTACGCACAACCTCGTCTTTCCGTGGCCCGGTCTGTGGAGCATGAGTAGGGTTTCTGGTTCCAGTGTACACACTACTCCACTCAAACGAATCATATTCACCACCATAGACACCATTACTGTCTCTGCTTTTCTTTCTTCCGTCTGTTGCCTGACGGATAGAGTCAAACTGGTGCTCGTTAAAGGTCTTGCGGATGGAGCCTGAACCTGGAGGATCTGTTTCCACAGCTATGAACGGCTTACGACAGTTGGGACACAGGAGGTTCTGGTTGAGGTAAATACGATGATACTCGTACTGTGTCTTGCAAGTGCGGCAAACAGTCCAAAACGTTCCACCAGCAGCAGTTGAAGTAGCAGCCGCAGCCGCAGCAGAAGCAGAAGCAGAAGCAGAAGCAGACGCAGACGCTTCACTCGCCCGTTTGATACCTCTCTTTGAAGAAGTCTTCAGCTTTGTTGTGTTAACACCTGTTTTCACAACTCTCTGAGCACCACTGATTGGAGGCTTTGGTGACGATGACGATGTTGAAGCACCTCTTCCTTTGTGCATTCCAAGATTCCTCTTCATGTCATACTCAGCTCTCTTCGCCTTGTCAGAGAACACACCCCAAGCCTGCGAGAGAAACTTAAACGCTTCCTCTGCTCCTACCGTCTTGTTCCTGT
The DNA here is from genome assembly GCA_900406535.1 of Noccaea bulbosa. NCBI lineage: Eukaryota > Viridiplantae > Streptophyta > Magnoliopsida > Brassicales > Brassicaceae > Noccaea > Noccaea bulbosa. Next base: position 4,652 of record OVBJ01002200.1, read on the forward strand.
CAGGATGAAGCAACACAGCCAGCTTCCTGTAGCGTTTCCTGACTGTTTCGTCGTCAGCCTCTGGATTCACACCAAGAACTCCATAGTAATCTATCTCCCCATAGATTATGTTCTTGGCAGATAGATGTGTGTCAAAAGTGGCCGCCATCTGAGCAATCCCCTCGAGTTCGGGATACATGAACTGAGCCTTCATCGCGAACTTCCTGGCACCCGGTAAATCATTTGCTAAAAACTTCTTCTTTGCGATCTCTCTAGCTCTAGTCGCCTCCTCTTTATTATGTTCCATTTGGAGAATCCTTATTTGTTACTCTCCTCTTCAAGATATCGCAAAACGGAGAAGAGGTGTTTATGACTGAGAGCAGCTGTATGGAGTGACCAGATACCAATAAAACAAAAAACCGAATCAACAACAGCTCAATAAGAAGACTGATAATAAAATTTCACAGGAAACACCAACACCGATCAAAAGAAATCTATACACCGGAGAGATAAGGTGATAATGATGAGAGAAGTAAAGACAAATATTACCCTCGAGTGTGGAAGATGCAATGCTTGGATGACAAAGGTGAAAGTTGATGGGAAACGGAGAAATTGCGAACAGGTCCTGCAAATTGGAATGAGGAAGTTTTCAATTTCATTATCACATTGTAACAATCAATTTCTCTTTCTGGCACAGTTAAGACAAATAGCACAAGGAAAACAATTTCAGTTCCACAAATCAACATCGGAACATCAAAACTAGAAGCAAAGTGTACATTATCCGCATCTGATGCATAAGGAAATAAACGAGAGAGACTATTATAATCAGAGAATTTCAAACTATTCAACAGGTCGAATTCATTTTGAATTCTGCAATAGTTTGAGTATAATTTCTCTTGAACATTTAGAATTCTGCGGTGATTAAACAATTTGATCGAGATAAAAGGAAAAAACTGTCGTAATCAAAAACCCATTTTCACCCGGTATTGCTTTAAGTCTGAAACTTGGATCCTAAAGAGGAATTTTAGCACACGAAAATCGACATAAATTTATCTGAAAAGGACTATGGAAGATGAGAGAGAGGCCAGTGAATTACCTGGACTTAGATGAGAGAGAGAGAGAGAGAGAGGCCAGTGAAGATCGAGATGGAGAGAGAGATGTTTCAATTGATAGATTTTTTTATTAACCTCAGCAGACAACGATCATCGGCGGCGCTTCACAATTTCTCAGAATTTTGTTTTGTTTCCGACCGCTTAGTTTACTGTAGAAGGGTTTATTTATACGGAAATGAAACAACTAGGAAAAGAAGATAAAACCTATGTTAAATGAAATGGAAATACGGAAATGAAACAAATAGGAAAGAAAATAAAACATATGTTGAATGGACACGGAAATACGGAAATACGGAAACGAAACAAATAGACAAAAGAAGATAAAATCTATGTTGAATGAAACCGAAATATGGAAATGAAACAAATAGGAAAGAGGATAAAACCTATGTTGAATGGACACGGAAATACGGAAATACGGAAACGAAACAAATAGAGAAAGAAGATAAAATCTATGTTGAATGAAACGGAAATACGAAAACAAAACAAATCAATGTTGAATGGAATAAAAATACAGAAATAAAATAAATAGAAAAATAAGATAAAACCTATGTTGAATGGACACATAAACAAATAGGAAAATAAGATAAAATTTATATTGAATAGACACGGAAACACGGAAATAAAACAAATAGGAAAGAAGATAAAACTTATGTTGAATGGACACGTAAATACGGAAATACGGAAACAAAGTACATAGACAAAAGAAGATAAAATCTATGTTAAATGAAACGGAAATATGAAAATGAAACAAATAGGAAAAAAGATAAAACCTATGTTGAATGGACACGTAAACATGGAAATACGGAAATACGGAAACGAAACAAATGGAGAAAGAAGATAAAATCTACGTTGAATGGAACGGAAATACGAAAACAAAACAAACAGAGAAAAAAAAAATCAATGTTTAATCTTGAATGGAATAAAAATACAGAAACAAAATAAATAGGGAAATAGGATAAAACATATGTTGAATGGACACGTAAACAAATAGGAAAATAAGATAAAATTTACAGTAAAACCTCTATAAAATAATAATGTTGAGACGACAATATTTTATTACATTTGCGAGATTATTAATTTATAGAGGGATAATTAGACAAAAAACTAAATTTTGGACCTGAAAATTCTATTAATTTATCGAGGTATTACTTTATCGAGTATAACTTTATGTTCTAAAAATCCCTGATTTTTCCGATTAATCGTTTGATTAATCGCTTACGATTAATCGTTCGAAGGATGGAGACCGTAGCGATACCGATTTTATCCGATTAATTACAATAATCGCTAATTAATTCTGTAAATTGGTAGGTAAAATTTTTATTTTCTGAAATCTGATTGGCTCAGTTGATAATCATTTATAAAATTCGATCCAAAAATGAAAGCCCATTTTGTTTAGAGTTATCTTAACCAAAAAAACATGTGACTAATCGTTTCAACAAATCATTTTGGGGATTTATCTTCTAAAAGACAAACTTCGACTATTTTGTCTTATATAGTATATAATATATATAATTTTTATACTAATGTTTTATTTTTTATATATATTTTTAAAAATATATTAAAATAACCTAAAATTATGCCCCAATTAATTTCCGTATTATTAGCAATTTTATAAAAAATCGTTAATCGCTGCCCGACCGAACGATTAGCGAAAAGCGATATTTTGAACGTATGTATTACTTTAGAGAGGTTCTACTGTATATTGAATAGACACAGAAACACAGAAATAAAACAAATAGGAAAGAAGATAAAATCTATGTTGAATGGATGATATAAACACGGAACAAAATAAATAGAGAAATCTGATAAAACATATGTTGAACGGAAACATGGAAACGAAATAAATAGGAAAAGAAGATAGCACTTATGTTTTTTTTTTTTTTTTTTTTTTTTTTTGNTTTTTTTTTTTTTTTTGGTAACTCAGGGGGTAAATCCTAAGTTTATGGTCAGGTCCAGACTAATCCTCCTGGCGGAGGTGCAGCCCACGGACAGACCCTCTCTCCGGGTATGCAAATGGGCCGTAAGCAATGGGCCCATATCCGTGTAGGTGTCTAGAAGCAACGTGAGGGAGTTTCCGCCGGCAGGGTTTGAACCCCCGACTTGGGTGCAAGTAGAGGCATTTCCTTACCATTGGGCAACGATGTTCCGGACACTTATGTTGAACATGTAAGGCTGTGCTATCAATATGGATAGCGATCCATGGACTGTTTATGCGTAAATAAATATGGACTGGACATAGATCTAACTGGATATATACTATAAGCTATACAATAGATTTAAAAACCTAGGACCCTTTAAATTTTGATGATCCAACCCCACGTGTTGGAACAAATGGACAAGGGTACGGTTTATGGCTTTATGCCAAATGTATGGTTTCCAAGATTCTCTGACCTTGAAACGAAACGGTTATTTATTTGACGGACTTTCCTTGCATGTATTTGAGGTATTATAAATAAATAAATGATCTTTGATGTTAAAACAAAAAAAAAAAAAAAAAAAAAAAAAAAATNAAAAAAAAAAATTAATAACACGGTTTAAATCAATTTTATTTTTGATAAGAAAATCCGAAAATGGTAATCTGTACAAAGTGAGTCGTCAGAGGCGCCATCGTGAGTTCGTGACTATATAAAATCTGTATGTACAAAAAGGTCAATTGAAAACCATACAACCCTCGTGGAACAAGGACCATTCAAAGTCTCTTAGTCTGTGATATCGAAGTATCTTGGGTTTTCTGGGTAATGGTACTCCACATTCAACTGCAACACAAACACAAACGAACAAAATGACGTTTATATGTCTACTTTAAAACCGATGTTTACAACACGCTGGACAAGAGGACTCAAAACGCAAATCTCGTAGCCGTACCTTTCCTTCATCGGAATCTGTGTGGCGTTGAGGAAACACGACTCTCAAGTCGTTGTACAGATAGAATCTCCTCTTCCCATCTGAATCCAAGTTTTTCTCTTGCCCAGTGGTTTCGGTCTCTCCAGGTTTCTTTGAAGCTTTCTTGGGTAATGGGCAAACAAACCTCAGATGAAGAGCGTACCGTAGAGCACCAGAACCACCGTTATACGACTTTAAACAGCAGCTTTTTCCACTTTCATCAAATTTCTCATCTCCTTCACATTCTTTTTTGTTCCCATGTTTAGAGTTTTCTTTTTCCAAGCTTTTGGCTTTTCTAGTGCTCTCTTGCGCTCCTTCATTAGTTGGATTAGATGATCCCAGAGTTACCTTTTGGCGCAAGAACGTCTGTATAATACCCAAAAACAAACAAGAAATCAAAAGAAGGTACATTGTTCTTGCATGAGGCCCTATAATTTTTCGAAGTTACATTTTAACAATTCCTAATGGATTTTTCTTTTTTGAACACAAAATCACTTTTCTTCTTGAAACTGAAAAAAGAAAAGGAAGAGTGCTTTGAAACCCTACGAGAAAATGTGTAATCTTTTATGTTCTATATTACCTTTGTACCGGCTGGCATATCAGTTAAGTCATAGTTACAGAGGAAGGTGTGAAGAGGTGTTTTCTCAGGGTTACTAAGAACCTGCATAAAAAGCAGTTTTATATCATGAGTGAGACAATATTCAGAGATTTTCGAAACTCTATATATTGGTAACACTGAGAAACAGTTTAACTTAGCCTAGCAACACTGATAAACAGTTTCCACAAGTCAGGGATGATCAAAATTACAGTTACAATTATCAGTAAGCGCTGATTATTCGGAAGATCAAAACAATCAATCAGTAAGCGCTAAAAATACTGCATATGATAAGCACGTGGTTATTTGGAATTCAGGGAGACTTGCAGCTGCTAAACCGCTAATTTTACACGAGAAAACTGTATCTACTGCAACCATACTTCAAATGAGTTTTTGGCCACAGCATATATATTTAATGCAGAAATTAATAGAAGGAAAAGCAACGAGAAAGGAGATACCAGTTGTATCCGACCCTTCATGGGGATCCGAAGTTGGCTCTTGGAACTCTGAGCGTCAGGGCTTATTTGACTAGTTTTCATTTTCTGCCCCCAGAATTTGTTCGATTTAGATCCTCCAGCGAGATCTATGGAGGCATAGTATAGCAAGAGGCAGTCATCACCAACACTGGTTACTGAGAATGGAAGCTTCTGTGATTTTGGCGATATGTTTCCCCCAGCAATACTAAGAACGGCAAGAAAACCGTCAATCTGCTGTACCAAAATAGCAGACAGAAGTCAAGAGCCTAATTTAACAAAAAAAAACCTTTTTTGCTCAAGGAGCTTAGTTCTGCGTCTAAAGCTCAAGCAGGATGGTGATAACTACGACACTAAAACATACACATTTTTTAAAAGTCCTCATTTTCAAAAGCTGCACCTTTCTTTCTTTCATAGATAGGTATCTACATAAGTTAAAGAATGTAACTTTCTAAAGACCTATAAAGTGAGTCATCAGAGCATCAGAATTAATGATGAAAACCTGATTTGTTAGCCCGCATGACAATCTTCCTGTCAAGAGCGACTCCTCGAAAGAACCAACCAATGACCTCTGAATGGGGCGTCCACTCAAGCTTCTACTGAACCTTTTACACGGAGATGCAGGAGCTGATTCAATACCTCTCTCCATCGAAAAAGCTCTCCTAAGTGCATATGCATCGTCAAACAATCTACGGTCAATCCTTAATTCTGCTTCCTCACTGATATTCCTTAAATCTTCCACTATTCTCCCATTTTGGCCACTTCTTACAGCTTTTATCCTCTCAGAGAACTTCGGACCAAGTGGTGACATAGAAAGCGGTGGAGAGACAGATATATCCTTATCACAAGGTAATGGCATATTGGGTATGCCAGGCGTTTCATATGTTGGTGAATATAAGCAAACCTCACCTTTTGTGGGTCGGCGGAGGTCTACAGAGTCAAGCAATGGACCATCAGTGAAGACCATGGACGAGAGTCTACCACTGTTTGAGGCATTCTTCCATTCCCAGCAAGTAGATGTGGATGTGGACGTAGGAGTGGTAGAGAGATGTAACCTACTAGCGACATTAACCTTTTGTTGGTGGTTACTACTAGAGCTGATATCAAGCTGGTCACCTCTGAATTTGACAGGGAAGAGAGTATTCAGAGGGGAGAGTAGTCGTTTCCTGACTAACGCTCCACCAATATCCACTCCTGTAACTCCTCCAACAATGGATGATAGAGAGTGATCAACAGCGACACTCGTTTGTTTGTTGTCCACCGAGCTAGTCTCGCTTGATGCAAAACCAACTATCCTCCTAGCTCCAGTCAGACTCGAACCAACCTTATCCGCAGCATAGCTAGTCGATCCCTGAGCACTTGACGAGGTAGCAACACGAGTGCCATGGAATCTACACGAATCATCTGTGTGCTCTAGAGGCTCCAGTGATGTTTTTCTAACAAATTCTCCAATGGAAGAGCAGATCCCTCCCTCACTTCCTCTGTTAAGGCCATCTGACTCATGGGAAGTGGCGTACACAGGGAGACTTTGCGAAAGGCTGCAACTTGGCGCAGACGAAGCTTCATGGGATTGCTCGCTTGAAGCAGTCTGTGGCAGACCCATAACCAATGCTCAAAGGGACGTCACTTGAGGTACCTTCTTGGAACTTATGCGATGTCAGTTTCCAAATCCCTGGAAACTCCCTACAAACTACCAAATCCTTGCAATAATAATAATACTGACTACCTCTATCCTCTAGCAGAAGAAACCAAATATAAACTATGTATCGGTCACAGGCATCCACAACTCGCGCATTGCTTGCCTACTGACTGACATACACTTAAGATTTATTCGACGGTGGTTTATGTCAGAGAATTCTGGAGCTACATGGAATTTGAGAATGGTGGATACAGAGTTCATTGCAGTTACACTTTCCTGAAATGAATTAAGGTAGTGAAACCGAATCAGTAAATGAATAAGGACGTAGCCTATAAAGCTGATCAGAGAGATTATTAAGCTTAAGCATCAACATAACACAATCGCAGAAGTTCCAGGATAATCAGATTCCAGTTAAAAAAAAGGATAAGAAACGATCAAACATATCATGATCCGGAAACGTAAACATTCGCCATAAAACCAAATTATATTTAACAAAGTTTTTCAGAGTTTCAATTTTTAAGCAAGAAGACGAGATCAAACAGTACACCAGCCATTCCAACAAGATATATATAACAAAATCATGATTCAGAAGCAGTAAATTCACAAAGCCAAAGCCATCCTCACAATTTCTCAGTATATAGGTTTCAAGCAAACATCACTAGAAAGTAGAAACACACGTGTATGAGCAAAATACAAATGATTATCGAACACGGCCGCAAAATCTCCCAAAAATAACGAAATGATCAACCAAATCATGATCGAGCAGTTGACAAATGTTTGGAGCAGATCATGAACGCGACACGATCAACCAGAGAATTGCACGGCATAAACTTGTGATCAAATTAAGAATAAATTTCTCATACAAGACAAATCTTAAAAGCACGTCATCAACATCACCACCATCGGCAACAACACCGTAAAGCTCATAAAACCGATGCAACCACGAAACTCGGATTAATCAAAACACACAAAAAAACAATTTCCAAAAAAAAAAAAAAAGGAAAAAAAAATCTCGAGAAAGGTCCGAAGATAATAACTCCATGAAAAGACGCACCGATGAAGCAATGGGTTGCAAAAATCCGTTCAAGAGAACATTTCAGACGAAGTCCAAAAAATCGGAATCATTCACATAAACCATTAAATCCTCTGCTTCGATTAATCAGGATTAAAATCGAATGAAGAAGAGGAAGAGAAGAGAAAAAGAAGAAGAGAGAAAAAGGGTAAGAAGAATATTTGGGTGAGAGAGAGAGGCAGGCAAAGAGGAGGTACCTCTTCGTCCCTTATCTTTCGTCTGTTTATAAACAAATCCCAATAACTCATCGCCATTACCATCGCTCTCCTTTTCTTTTTCTTCTAATTAAACATTTTTTCTCTATACGTTTTGTTTTCTCGAGATACGAATTTCCCAGATTAAACATTCTTTTCCCGTTTAAATATCTACGGATTTTGATTCTTTTGATTAACAAAAACTCAAATTTGGCAGCAAAAAAAAAAAAAACAGACAAATACACGCATTTACGCTAATAATCTGCAAACTTTACCGTTTTTATTGTTTTACCGACACCGAATATTGCGACTCCAACGAACAAGAAAAAATGGAGAAATGTTTTTCTTTTTTTTGTTAAACAATAAAAAAAAAAAAGAACGAGAGACAAGAAAGCTGTTGGGAATTGGGATGAGCTTTTTTGCACTTTCTCTATTTCACGGTCTTATCCCTAAGTGGGCCATATATTTTGGGCCCACATTCTAGTGGATCAGTAGCATAAGCCCAACACGTGATCTCACGTCAGTGACGACAAACAATTCTCCTCCACCCAAAGTTGAGTTGAGCCTGCCTCACAGTCAAGTTTTGTTCACTTGCAAAGTGATATAAACGCAAAAACACTAATTTTTGTGCAAAATGCTTAATTAATGTCGATGATATACAAAATAATCAGATGAAAATATATAAAACCTATAAACCTAGAAAGGTCGAGAAGCTTCTTCCATCATTTTCTTCACTCTGGTCAACTTCTGGATTTCTTTCAGGACCTGAAGAACAATTGTTTCAGAAACTTTCCACATTTGTAATCATAAGTAAAAACGAAGAGAGAAAACAAAAAAAATCACAAGGCTCAAAACTTACCTCCAAAACAATGTCTTCAGAAGTCACTGTTTCCAAGTCATCACATCCCAGCTTTGTAGCTATTCCTGTTTCCAAGAACAAAAGCAGCAGCATGAGTCAGTAAAAGGAAACTGTCATCGAGGATAACAATATGGACTTCGGCATTATCTTTACTTTGAAGGGAAATGGATGCATCTGCTGTATCGTAACCCTTTCTTGATTCTTCGTAACTCGCTTTAAGCGACTCAAACAACTGTGTTCATCCATAAAGAAGGTCAGTTTCTTTGTGACAAAGCCGACAGAAAGATAAAGCAGGTCATAGGAAAGAAAGAAGAAAGACCTGAGGGATAGGTTCCGAGTTGGATGAATCATCCCCTTTAGCCGCGATTTCCAGAGGAACATCGATCCATATGGAGATCCCATATCTTAGAAGTGCACTGTTCAAACATTTACCATCAAATGAGAACAGACAGAAGAGACATTTAAAAGTCTAAACAGAGTGTGTAAGTCTTCTAAAAGCTTCAACTGCTAGAGAGAACATACAGATTTTTCAAGCTCTGGACCGCACCATCACCAGCGCAAACTACAAGCCGACCCATAGATGATAGCTGCTTCAGCACTTCAGTCTGCACAAACATGTAGGAGAATCATCACCAAAAACCATTGTGTGGCATATATATATATATATATATTGATATTTAAGTCGGTATTTTGTAAGTGAGATCAGAAACTGGAGGGTGTGATCGAGTTTACCTCTGATTCCTGAAAAGCCTTCTCATCAGCTTCCTTTAAAGCTTGAGCGGACGCATTTCCACCAGCTGCCTCTGCGATCAAATTATCACTAGACAATAAGAGTAGACTAAAGTTAAGGACAGCTTGAAAGGAATTGAGACCATTCAACGTGAATTTACTAAGAGGAGGAGAAGTGTTATGGAGGTAAAGCTTAACACTAGGGCTCAGACAAGAAACTGGATTCCACAAGTACCTCATTATGTATGGTGAATTGGGTTTACACAAAGATAAGTACATATAAACTGAAATATTAACCAACTTACCTATCAAAGTAGTAATATCGTAACGAATCTGCCAAAAGCTTCCCCAAGTTTGTTTTAATGGGGTTATTTATCCCTACAAAACAGATGGTTAAAGCTCAGACATCAGTCTCCGTCCATATGAAGTACACATTTAGCTTAAATCGTAGCCAAGCCGGCCTTACCAACCAGAAATATTGAAGCTCCTTTGAGCTGAGGTGCTATGTCCATAGCTTTCCTCTGAGTTTCAGACGGAAATTGTTAAATTAAGAGGAAGCAAAGCTGGTTTTACACCTGTAAGTTGGTTCTGTGAAAACTCTCACCTTAACAGCGTCAACGGGATCCGAGTCAACAACATTGATCCCTATCCAACAACAACAAAATTTGTATAACTCGTGTTAGAATTGGATCAATCAATCAGCTAAAAAACTTCATACAATTTCTCCGTTTTGTCGAGAAGCAATTACTCGTAGCACCAATGTGAGAGAATTTCGGGGCAAAAAAAAAATGCAGCAGAATATGACTTATTCATCATCACACATATCGTCGAACACTTTGTTATATAAAGCGATTGAAATAATTTTTTCGTAAGAAGAAACTAACGAAACCAGAAAACAAAAAAGTAACGCTAGGCTTAGGCATCTCTTAAATTCCAAATTAGGGATTGGAAACTAACCGGTAAAGGCAGACTGATCGGAGAGACACGGAGACGGAGCTATACGTCTGTGAGAAGAAATGAGTCTAACAGAGGAAGAAGAAGAGAGCAACGCCGTGCAGGAAATAGTTCGAGCTCGAGGATAGCACAAGGGAAGAAGACGAGGAACGAATCCAGAGGAAGTTAGAGAAGCAGACGCAGAGATATCCATTGACGACGACGAAATCGTTCTCTCCTCTCTTTTTTTTTTTTTTTTTTTTTGTTGTCAAAANCCTCACTACTTCCTAGACATCCGCCACGTATGTCTAAAGAATCAACTCAACGTGATAATTTTTTTCTTTTACTACATTTTCTGGAATAAAAATAAATAAAAAATCTTCATCTGTTATTCATTTTCATTGACTTGCTTTTTTCTTTTTTAATATGGAAGGGAATAAAAGAAGAGATTAAAAATGAACAGAGGCTTCAGATTTACAATGGAGAAGAAAAAAGACGAGAACGAAATTAAGCAACTAAAGAATACACACATACGGACTTCTGAACTACTATATTCATTTGTGGAGATCTCTAATTCTCTACAACAAGCGTTTTGGTGAAACGCAGACGCAGCTGCTTCATCGTTCGATCAGCTTTCCTACTCCTGCATGATTCAATAACCTATGGAGGTTTCAATAAATCCACAACAAACAAAATCCATTTCCAACGCTAAACTCAAACACAAAGGTTCAAATTTTCGTTTGCGTTTGGCGTTTGCTCAGGAAAATAAATGAAAATGCTTGTGTTTTAAAAATGTGACTTTTTCCATGTAAATGCAAACGCATAAATGGCGTTTCAAATAATTGAAGCTTAACATTTTTTTGTTGCATTTTACCTCTGATTTGACTGGTCTGAGCAACTCCCGTGGCTTGAGGAATTGGCCGAGACAGGCTCATTGGTGTTAGCGGTGGGGACGCGGCGACGCTATCATCGTTCCTCTCAACAGGCCGTTGAGCAAAGGCTCTCTGGTGACTTGAAGGTATAGAGAAGCTTCTAGGGACAACCAGGGGAGGAACCGGAAGTGGCGAGGCCACAATGTTGGAGCTGGACGGAGGAGCAACAGTAGCAGAGTTTCTTTCTTGATTCCATCCGGTTAGAGGAGCCGAGTGACCAACCAGACCAGGGGATTTGGCTCGTCGTGGCGGCGGTGCAAAGTGGCCTGGTGGTCTTGGAAGCTCGTGAAGCTCGTTGAGCCTCGGGGAAGAAGAAAGACCAGGAGGAGGTGAAGCTGTAGGGGACACTTTTGGAGAAGATGATGGATGAGGATGAGGTTGAGGTTGGGGTGCAGGAGGAATTGGCAGAGGACGAAACGCGCCTGAGGAAAAGTCGGTGGTGGTGAGGGGTTTTGCTGAGGACGGTTTGAGAGGCCCGGAAAATGCATGTCTTGCTGCTGTTTGCTGCTGGTGATTATGAGCGTCTGTTGTGGAAGGGCGAGGGAGACGCACGTAGAGGCTGTTGTTCTCTGCGTCTTTCCCACTTTTTATTGGTTCTAATGGTGATGAATGCCATATGTTTGCTGGCCTCGGGTTTGAAGCTTGGGAAGAAGCTGGTTTAGAGTACTTTGAATCGATTGGTGTTGGTAATACGTAAGCATTTGAAGATGGATTCGTCTGTCTCAGCCTTTCTGATAAATCCGGTTTCTTTTCCGGGAACAACGGAGCTGAATGGCTGGTCATTCTGTGATCGCGGGTTGGAATCGGGTGTTCTTCTCTATGATCAGCATTTACCTAGAATGGCCAATGAAACTATTGCAGTTGAGAAACTCTGTCACAAAGATGTCAAATGGTTTATAGAGATCAACGGAAAAAAAAGAACATACCGCTGCTGCTCTTGTTGTAGAAGGACGAGGAAACGAGAGGTCTGAATCGTCCATCTGGAGGAAAACAGAAGAGCTTAAAATCATTCTGTTTCAGATTCATGTTCCTTTGTCGTTTTTCAAATTCGACTTACCTTCGTCGAGCCACGCGGTGTAGAGAGAGAAGCAGCTTCTACCCTCTGCTCATTTGCTCTGTAAGCTAAACTTACTTCTCCTTCTCTGTTCATGTAATGGCCATTGTCATCCTCACTAGCTTCCACTTCCTTCTCATGAACAGAGAGATCACAGTCAATGTGTTGTTTCTCTGCTGAAACTCTTACGTGTCGCTCTACTGCCTCGAGCGACTTCATTCCAGTGTAAAACAGACGCATCTACAAGAATCATAACAAGAGGAAAAAAAAAAAAGTCAACACCACATAAAAAGAAGACCAAAAATATCCACGTATAAATAAGAAATTGAGTTTGATCTATACCTGAGCAGTGTGGTGACGAACTGCTTGTGTGAGGAGACTACGAGCTTGACCTTCTTTAAGAGATTTCAACCTAAAAATGCACATTGTTGCTTCGTCATGAAACTCATTGTAAGCAGGTCGAGACTCAGGAGGAATATGTCTTTCTCCTTTACTGCTTTTAGGCCTTCCTTTCTCTTTCACAAGCGCCATCTCAAACACATTTCTGAGTAGTTTTACAGGTAAAGAAAATGTATAAGGCAGAGTGTAAAATAAATAAAAAACTTCAGTAGTGAATATAATAACAAACCTCTTCTCGTCGCATTGTTGCTTCATATCCTGCTCATTCACAAAGTGAAAAAGATGAGTAAAACAAAAAAACAAAAAAAAGTCAGCGTTTCTCGGATACAAGAATAGCAAACTATGGTATACCTCAACATCTCTAAGGTCCTGAAGAAGTGATTCCGATGGGGCTGTAATAGTTTTGAATATATGACTACGCTGAAGAACAAAAAAAACGTGACCAATTAAGTTCCTTTTAGTGTAATAAATAAAGCTTTTGCGGAGATGGTTTGCTAACAACTTACATATTTGTCAAGAAGTTTTTGGAGCTCAAACTGAACTTGACCCAACATTAACAACATTCTACCTACACAAGGAAACATTATTATTACTATACAGCATATTATATTTATATGCATAGGAAGATTACAATTTCTATAATAGGAAAATAGGCTAAACTTAGGCGCTTACCGCTTTCTTCATCGTTATGAGGCGCAATTTGCTCCAAACAAGAACCCATCTCTCCCAATGATACAGAGAACTCTGAGATTTTCCACAGTGTAACCATAAGTGTAAGATCGTTTTCATTAGAAACCTAACCTAAAACTGAATGTTTCTTTACCATAAGCACTGTTTGCCGTGGCAGCAGCTGCAGAAAGTAGCCTATCGTAGCAGTCTCTCATGTCTTGCATATCCTGAGAATTCACAGAGAGTAGTCTCTGAAGATTATTACCCAAAATGAAAATGGAAAATTACGGCGACAGTTAAAGTCAAATTCAGTGACGGAATGTGATCATGAATCTAACATCCTAAATCTCATCTCTAGATTGATCGGATCTACTACCGATTCGAGACTTTCTAAATTTGTTCTTTTAATTCCTGTGAACGAACCCAAGAAAAATGGTTTCCCAAGTCCCGGAAACTGGTTTTCCGGTTAGCATTTCCCGGCAACGAAGAATTTCCAAATTAACTACCCACGCACACAGCATAAACCCTACTAAAATCTCCACGATCCCGCGAAAACCCATAAACTGCGAAATTAACGAAGCAGCGGAATTAACCTTTCCGGCTCGAGCGAGCTCGTCGATTTCTGCCGTAGCCACGAGCTCTCCTTTTTCCTTTGCATCGACTTTATGCGATGCGAATCTCTTTAACCTCCCAATCGAAGCTTTCATCGTAATACTAAGAGTTGAAAAATCACGTCCAAAACAAAACCTAATTATGAAATTCCCAGTCGCAATTAATTGAAAATCCTCTGGAGAATTCGGATTGTTTCCTCCTCAACCGTGGGATCAAAATTTCTAAACAAGTGAGAAGATGTAGATGCAAGAGACTAAAACGGAGAAGAGAAAGAGTGAGATTCAAGTATCGTCGGATGTGTTACAACGACAATGAAGGAAGGAGGAAAGAAAGATGAACAAACGAAAAAAAAAAATATAGGAAAGACCAAAAAAGTTTCGTCTTCGTAAAGTTTGGTCAAAAAAAAAAAGAACAGATCGAAACAGAGAGAGACGGAGACGGAACCCAGATTACAGCAAGAGGAACGATCCAACGGCGGAAATCTCTCGTTGCGAACTTATATGAGAGAGACGAATTGACACGTGTCGAGATCGTAACGGATAAAAGAAGGAATGGGAAGAAGAGTCAAAAGTCAAAGATTGATGACAAGGAAAGAAAGTGATTATCATTATTTGGGTTTGACCGCCAGTGGGAGGGTCAAACATCTGTACCCTTTTTTTGACAAGTAATTAATTGTTTCTTTTGAATCAAACAAGTACGGTAGTATTTAATTGGTTTAGATATTAAATGTCCGGGAAATAATTAAACTCCAAACATCTGTTAGCGAGAACACAATCTTTTCAGATAGTTGATAAAATTCAGAACGACTGGAAACAAAGCAAAACGAAGAACAATGTGCACTTTTACTAGTTTTAGGATTTTGCCACGCATGAATGGTATAAATTGATGTTTGTTCGTTCATTAATCACAAATCATTTAAAACATGTCACTACAAGAAAACAGGCGTTTTGCGACGAATTTTTACGTCGAATTAAT
>OVBJ01002201.1:7079-19760 GCA_900406535.1 Noccaea bulbosa
TTTTTTTTTTTTTTTTTGAACCAAATCTTAAACCAAATTGCCAAAAAAAAATAATATACATTATTCCATTTTCGCTACTCTTTTTTGCTAAAAAGATAAATATCATTAGAAAATAAAATGTTTAGATGTTACAAATTTTATTTACCAAAAATGCATAACTTATATAAAATCGGTCAATTGACAAATTTAAAAAATTACATGAAAACAAAAATAAACTTAGTTTGGCATTCCATGTAAGCATAAGACGACAATCAAATAGCGCTTGAAATCCTAGAGAAACAGAAAAACCTGAATTTGAGAGAAACAGCAATTCGAAAATTTGTAAAAGTTGACACGAAACTGACCATAATCTATTTCATACACTGCACCAAAGAGAGAAACAAACTCTAAATAGTTCCATACCTAAAAAAGGTAACAAAATTTCATATTGTATCAATGCAGTGTTGTGCACAAAAAAAAAAAATCAATGCAGTGCATGTTATTGATAAAAAAAAGAATATATATTTGTATATAGTTACTTTTTGGGATTTAGGACTCCTGTATTTTCTTTTGTTTATTAGTAGCTTGATTTAGTATTATTTTCATTATTTTCATATTGTTACAATAATATCATTCGTTTAATCACATTCTAACAATTCATTTTTTTAATGACCCTTTCAATTCTTATATGATCTTTACAATATAGTTATATATACAAGATCAAGTTTCTATTTTGCCATGTTACCAAAAAAAAAAAAAAAAAAAAANTATTTTGCCATGTGAAACGTCAAGTCATTTGGATAATTAAAGAGTATGTATGCAGTATGCCCTTGGTCTTAAGCCCAACTAGTTTAAGCACTGTTGGCCCATCTTCTAGCCCAGCAACTTATGAATTTCCTTCTATCGTCGTTGGCTCCTTTGCCGTGAGTTTCTTGGATGTTTCCGCGCTGCGGCTGCTAGAGCCACACCACCTTCCCTCTCTTTGGGAGAGATTACTGGCTACAAAAATCTAATAATTTAGGTTTTTTGTAGACTGAAAATACATGCTTACATTAAAAGGAACACGTAAAACATTTTGAAACATTGCTTAAATAAAGTGATTGGAAAATTTAGTGGTTTTCGTGCCAAAAACGCATATGGAATAGGAACACGCTGACTAAGCACAATTTGATGATTGAGTTATTGGAATGGACAATTTTCCGTAGAACTGAGCCAGAATCAGGCAATATATATATATATACACTTCTCATTTGCTGTCTTTTGTGATGTAAAAAAAAAAAGATTTATAGATCCTAACTACATGGTTGATAAGTGGTACTTTGGACCAGATTTTTCTTTATACTTGGACAATCAGATTATCACTTCTATATAAAAATATGGTGAATTTTATATATTTTGCATGGTTTTAATTATATTTAATCGGAATTGTTGTATAGAGTTTCTTTTCCATACGAAATCTTCGGACATGTGTAAAACTGTAAATCGGAAACATTTAATATCACTTTCGATCTCAAAGACTCTGAGTACACTACTATGTCTATATATGTAGTTTAAACTTGTTATTTTAAAAAATTATACCACGAGTGTGATATATAACGAGAATTCTGATAACTATTGTAGCAATGTTGTATGGAGGTTATTGTGACAATTAACTTAGCCTAGAAACTTTGGTTATTAATTAAAAGGAAAAACTTCGAACTTTAGAAAGAGTTAAATTTTCCGTCCTAGAACTTGAGGTAACAAACTATAATAACATTTTCGAAGTTTTATCCCAAAAACAAAAATACTAACAACATTTTCTTGATTTCCGTCCAAGAACTTGAGGTAACAAATTAACGACACTGTCTTGAGTCCATGAACAGAATAATAGAAAAGAACACATACTTGCAGTACATATACTTCTTCATCAATATTGACACCAAAGAATTGCATAACTAAATTCTTGACTGAAAAAAAAAAAAAAAAAAAAAAAAAANCCGGAAGGTAACTTTGGATGAGGAACACTTAACGGAAACAAGAGGCTGATAATTTACAAACCGGCTTGGAGCGGATCTCGGTCGGAAACCCTTAGGCATACAACTCTTTACTTCTGTCCCACGGAAAATATGATTCCTTGGATTCAATTTGACTGTGTCATCGACTGGTAAAGGCATCTTCGACGACGTGCTTGGAGCGCTTTCCGGTGGTATTAAACGCCCTCCGGCGTATAGGAATATAAGGTTTAGAGTGATGATGACAATATGAAATCTTGTGCTGAACATTGGGTTTTACTTTTTGCTTCTTGAGAGAGTTTGGTTATGATGGTGTGAGGGATTTATAAATGGAGGGATGTGTTTAGGGTTCATAAATGAGCTCGTGATCGATGGCTGGAAACAAAAGAGAAGAGAGTAAGTAGGAGATGACAGAGGCATTATGGCTGGCGCTTTGAGATTTTTCTTAGTTGTGATAGAGGAAAAAAAAAAAGTGTACGATGGGGTCCGGAAAATCAGAAGAAGTAGGGAAGTCCGTGAGTTTCTGAAATTGCAATCAAAGTCAAGCATTTGTCTTTGCATTTATAATTATCACAAACTCACACACATGCACTTGTGACTTGTGTGCAATTCAAAATATTGTTTCTCTCGCTTCTAAAAGGCACGATTTTTCTGGAGTAGCTCGAAACTCTTGGAGTTACATTATTTTTTTTATCATAAAAACGCTATGAATCTGTCATTAACAAGAACAATATTTAATCGATGAAAACATAAAGGAAAGTCGAAAACATACGTAATGAATCCATCGTGGACTTTATACATTTTAATATACAATATATACATTCATGTGGTCCAAAAATATTATAAAGACTTATACTAGACCACATATATGATATATCATGATAAATGTGATTAACATTATGAACTCAAGATCGATTGTCATTATGTATAAATTCATAAACAATCCTACATAAATCTTTTATAGTCATTGGAATCAGTTAATTAAATAACATACATCAATTACAAAGTATATAATAATCACATTTAAAGTGATACCTCGTACTCTCGTAGAGCCCATCTGGTCGCGCCAAAACTTTTAAAGCTTTGTCATATCCATCAGAAATTCAGAAGCACATTTCTAATCAGAATTTTAGGATTTGACGACTAGAATTATCAATTTGGACTATTCAAAATTTGACTAGAAATCGAACAAGTATAAGATTGCATGATCACTCAGCAAACAAACACACAAAATTCATGCTAAGTTTTATACACTTCTAATTCAAAATCAATTGACAATAAGTAATTGGTCTATATCACATATTACATATATTACATATGTCTTCTTAAAAATTTCGATGTTGGAACCAAACACGTTCCCTTAAGAATCAAGATGATGGCTCTTCCGGCCTATGATCCTATCTCGAGCTGACTCCCATTATAGGATCGACACTAAACCTTATTCGGACCACTCTTAGACCATGGTGATCAACAAAATTGGGGTTTGGTACCATGTTAAGTTGGTCCGCTTCATTTATATATTACTTAGTTCTCTTTATATAAACTTTCGATGTGGGGTTTAACACTTCACAATACATACACAAGGTACTTCGATTCTGTTCACTATGTACCAAAATCTTCGATTGGAACTCAAGTAGTCTGGCCAATCATGTCCGTCCTCTAGAGATCTTATGTGCCTCTAGAACACTAATACTCTTTGAACCATCTTTCCAAACTCACCACATATCATATTAATTGGACCAAAACTCTGACCATTTTTCTAGTGTCTTGATCCTATAAGAATTATTTATCTTAAGTTTAACTTTCATGTGATCACGTTCACTAGAAATTTAGCAAAAAAAAAAACGACGTTTTTCGATGAATAAAATACTCAAACTAAACTATTCGTCCCGATATTTTTCGAACAACTACGATTCACTCTTAGAAATACAAAAAGTGTAGTAAAGAATACAATAAAAAAACTAGACATTGTTTAGTTGAATTTTGGTGACATAAGGATGTGTAACCAATCACAAGAGTGTTACATTTGATTGGTAACCAAATATTAGGGCATTACAAAATGTAATACTAAATGTGTAACCAATCACAAGAGTGTTACATTTGTGATATTACAAAAGATGATATTACAAAAAAATGAGCATTACATCAAAAAGTGGTAGTACAAATGCCAAAACCATGGTACAAGTGAAATGTTACTTTTATGTGTGTTACAAAAAAAAAGTGATAGTACAACTTATTGTTTTTTATTTTAGTACTTAATTTTGTAATAGTGTTAGGTAATTTTTTTGGTTTTAGCTAAAAATTATTAAAATTGGTTTGTCAATGATTTTATCTTTTAACTACCAACATATGGAGATATGTTATTGATATTAAAAGTTTCTAAAAAAGTTTTGATTGTTTGTTTTAACTAAAAATTGTTAAATTTTTTTTTTTTTTTATCTAACTTACATATAAAACAGGATTATTTTCTATTTTATTAATTCTCATTTTATATTCATAGTATTTTTTTCAAAAAAAATAAATCAAATGTATTACATATTACCTAACAACTCAACTTTGGTTTGAATTAGATTAAAATTAACTTTATGTTTATTTGGTTAGTCAAAATTTTACGTAACAGTTCAAATAAATAATTTAAAACTCCTAAAGACCTAAAAAAATAGTAAGGTTTATATATAAATAAATAAATAAGAAGAAAAAAAAATTAATTGAATAACCTTATTATAAGTGTACATTTTCAGTTTTTGATATAATAAGGTAATATAACAAATAAGATAATTATTATGATAAAAATATTAGAAAAATTAATATACAACATTTTCAGTTTCATAAAGTATATATAACAAAACCGACAATTATTAAGATAATTTTATTAGAAAATGTTTATATACTCTTAAATCTAGAATTACCATATATATAAATTTCTGTATAGTTATCAAAGAAATAAAAATAAAATAGACATATTATTTTATGTTTTCAGTTAAGTTATTTACAAACAATAAATTTTTATATATGTTTTATTTTTTCTCTTTTATTTTATATTTTAATCATAATAACTTTTATTGTACTATTATGATGTCACCAATCGGAACTTATGTTTGTACCATCATTTTACAAAATCACTATTTATACCACTATCTTTCGAACCATCAGTAATTGTAATGCTATGTTTCGTACCATCTTGTAACATCTAAAATTTTTGTAATACACTACTATTCATTACGTTACCAATCGGACCCGTAGTGTAATACAGAAAAAACAGTGGTACGAAATATAACATTACAAAAAACAGTAGTACGAAAAATAGCAGTACAAATAAAGATGGTACAAAATGATACTACATAACTGAAGTCTGATTGGTAACAATGTAATAATACACATAATAAATTGTATCATAATAAATTGTATATTAAAATATATAAATCAATTAAAATTAAAAGTATATATTAGTTAACAAAAAATCAATAATTTTAACTTAAATATAAAAAATTATAATAGTTTTGAAAAAAATATAACATTAAATATTTTGTTTTTAAAACACTATCATCATATTTACTTGATAAAACAAAAAATACATATCATTTACAAAAAAATTAAAGTTAAACAATAGTACTTTTCTATATGTAACTCACATTTTTATACATGATGACATTAAATTGTAAACTACTTATGTTATATTCATAAAAATTTTACCAAAAATAAGTAAGTGACATGTTTTATATGATACAAATATAAATATCAGTCAATAGTTTATAACATAAAACTATGCAAACTAAATTACTATCTTAAAATCTAACTAAATTACTATCACTCAATAGTTTATAACAGAAAACTATATGCAAACTAAATTACCAACATATTTAAACAAATAAAATATTATTTTAGAATTAAGAGTGTGTAAGCAATTTTCAGTTTTTTTTTTATTAATAATTGTCTTTTTGTTATGATCTTCCTTATACCACAAATTAAAAAAGTATGCCAAGAAAATTGTCCAATTATTATTATTTTTTATTCTTATAGTTTTTTATTTATACATAAACAGAAATACTTGTTGTTAGATCTAATATGAGTTTTTTTCTTAATTATTAGATTATATATAAAATTTGATTAACCAAGTAGATTTTAAAAGAATTTTAATTTAAACATACACAACATAATTACTTGCTTAGACAATATATTTCATTTGAAAATGTACTATAAAATGAAATGAGAATTAATAATAATAGACAAGATAAATTTTTTCTATTTTTAATAATTTTTTAATGATTATCAGTTACCTCCTTTTCACATTGTTAAATATAAAAACCCAATTGAGCAACAAATTTTTACCCAAACAAAAAATCATAACACTTAACTTTAGTTAAGAATCAAGACATAAATAAAAAAATTTGTACTATCATTTTATTTTTGTAATACTCTACCAAAGTACAACATTTCTACTATCATTTTTTTTTGTAATGCTGCATTTTTTTTGTAATATTACTTTTGTAACATCATATGTGTAATATCTCTTTGATTGGTAGCACTATGTGCATTGCAATTTGTAATACTTGAACTTATGGTTACCAATCAAAGCCATTAATTGGGAAATTGGGAATTGGGAATTTGTCCCTAAAAAGAAAAAAGAAAAAAAAAATTGGGAATTATTTTATTTTATTGGGAACTAAAAGAAAAGTTAAGAGTAAAATGGTTTCCCTGGAAGAAGGAAACAAAATGTTTTCAGAGGAAAGAAAATGTTTTCTCAGGATAGCAAACTTTAAGCCAATCAGCAAAACCAAAGAAGCTGTTGCTTGTCGCAGTTTTGTTCGTCATCTCCGTTCCAAAATTCTGACGACGAAATCAGTCCGCTTCGAGCTCTTCAAATCATTCATTCAGCAAAATTAATAATAATAGAGAGTAAAAAAACCTTTTCCTCTCTTCGCTTGCCTTTCTCTATTTCGTTTTCCAATGATTTACACTTTCAATTTCCGTCTGATTACGAAATTTCCCGTTAAAATCGAGGGAAATCGAATACCCATGAATCAAAAATTCAATCTTTTGCGGCTGATTCCTCAGTTTGATTTCAGGAAATTCTAGGGTTTTCTGTGAGGTTTGTGTTAAAATCTGATGGGTCGTCGTTACTGATGATTTTGCAGGTGGGTTTTAAGGATTTGACAAAACTTTCGCCCGATAGGAATCGTGTAAACTTCCATTGCTGTTTCGTTAAGCTTCAAAAAGGTGAATTTACCTCTGATTTTGTGTATTTATAACTTAATTGTTGTGTTTGAATTTCTGTAATTCGGTTCCTAAGTGTGTGTGTGTGTGTGTATGTTTCTATCAGATTAGCTCAGTATATATTAGCTTTAGATGTGCTTGATTGTTGGGCTCTGAGTTTAGGATTTATGCCTCAAATCTCTGATGGTCTTTTTAACCTTTTAAGTGCCTAGTTTCGAAACCATCACTTGATGATGTGCATTTAGTCCATGCGATGGATTCGTATAATGGTTTAGGTCTCATACATTATCAGTCCAATGGTTGTCTTGTGCAATTTGTTTTCATTTCTGACTCTTGTGGTCCATTAGGCAGTCTTACACTTACACACACAAATCAGAGTTTGCATATCTGTGAAATTTTTTTCATTTCTGCTTTAGTTTCTTTAAATCAATCTGCAAAGATTCAGAACAAGTTTAGCAATCATTAGTTTTGATGGTTAAGATCTGATTGCAGTTTCTTTGCAGGCACTACTAGGTGGCAATCATTTTTCAAGATGAACAAACAAAACCCTGTAAGCAAAGCTAAAACCTTTCTTGTCTTGAACCAACAAACCGAGTAATTTTTTTTTTTTTTTTTTTTTTTTTCATCTCAAACTTAGGAGGACACTACGGTTGAAGGATTTGAAGTACCTGTATCGCCGGTGTCAAGCTACAACAATGTGTATTCCACAACTGAAGACGAGACAAGAGATCCTCCGGCTGTACCGCCACACCTCCAACACACTCTCTTAGGCAATCAGGGTAGCACGGAAATGGACTCGGCGCCGCAGAGTGTCGTCCTGAACCACCTCTACATCGAAAACCGGGAGGCCCCGAGATCCGTTGTGGCGCTCGGTTTCTCGCATCGGTTCAGGTCTAAGTATGTCACTGTGGTGATATACAAACCGGTCCAAAGAAGAGGGAGCGCCAATGTTTGATGATGATGATGATGATGATGTAGAATGCCTCTTCTTATGATAGTGTTTTGGGATCGTTGCTTCTTTGTGGATTGAATTTGGGTATACAAAACCAGCTTGGTCCAGACTAGACTTTCTTCTTCTCAGTTTCTAGGAAAATTTGGTTGAGATCATCTTGTTTGACGTTTATATAAATTGTATCTGCATTTTTATGGCCAAGAATCTGAAACACTCAGGGCCTTGTCCAAACATCTCCATTTGCGTTCTGCATTTTACTCATATTTAAAGGATCCTTAGATAAGGAAAAAAAGTTTGTTTAATGTTACAAAAACTTCTGTGTCCAATAACCCAGTGTTCTTAAAACCGGATTGGGAAGACGAACCAGAAACATTTTAGGATCACTTTGGGTCACTGGATCGATTTTTTTTGTTTGGGCTGTGGATTAATGATCTTTTGCATATATAAAACGAAGATAGTTTATGTCACAAAACTAGTAGGCCACACAATTTCTCAAAAATTTTGATTTTCTAAAATTGGATTATTCTGGCTATTTTTGGTTTAGCTAATCCTAGGGTCCGTCATTATGAAGTTCTTTTCTAAAAGAAAAAATGAAGAAGCAGCTTTTGATACTTTTCTTTAGCCAATGCACAAAAAACATATATTAAATGACGAAAACTATCATATACTATCTCTTTCCCAAAATATAAGCTTTTTTTTTTATGTATCTGGTTGTGTTTTGAGTCCAGATACATCAAAAACAAAACTTATATTTTAGGACAGAGGGAGTACCGCTTATCAAATCACGCAACTTTTTTTTTTTTTAACGTATGTCATGTTTTCATTTTATTGCATGTTCATTATCTTTTTCCAATGATTCATCGTTTTTTTTTTCTGTCAACGAAATCCATTACACTTTTTTCTCAGCTTTTTGTGGGAATGTGGAGTTGAACTCCTGTTCTCAAAGATTTTGTAGTAGTCTTATTAGTTAGTTTTGTAGCCCTCTGCCAAATTTCTGTGAATGTTTTTGAAAATTTAGACTCTTAAAAAGTTAAAAGGAAATGCAAAAGCTATGTGATGTCGGATATATTGTAGTTGTACACCTTTAAAAAGTTTAAAACTGACACTGAATTACTCGATCTAGTCACCTTGTTTAACTTTTGAGATTTTCTTTGTCACCACCTATCTACTTTGTTTTTTCTTTCATTAAAGTTAGTAAAATACAAAAAGTGTCTTTCATTTGATTTATTGAGACGGAGCAGCCAATAACGAGTCGAAACGTTTTAATTAGTAATCATAGTTGGTTCTCTATGAGATTCCCCCGGTTGTTCATTACTTCATTTATATTTTCGTTTTCGTTTTTTTTTTCTAAACTAAACAATG
Source organism: Noccaea bulbosa (assembly GCA_900406535.1). Taxonomy (NCBI): domain Eukaryota; kingdom Viridiplantae; phylum Streptophyta; class Magnoliopsida; order Brassicales; family Brassicaceae; genus Noccaea; species Noccaea bulbosa. The sequence goes on from OVBJ01002201.1 coordinate 16,578, forward strand.
ATCCGCCTTATACGCCGGAACATTTAATCATAAAGAAATCATACCAATATTATTTTATAAATAAATTCTGTGACACCCGCTACTTATTTTTGGTCCATGACACTGTCTGTCACTTACGACTGTTATTGGATTAGTTATTTTAATGTATTTTAAAAACATAGTTAAATATAGTGTTATTTAATTGGATTTTGTTTTGTATTTCAAAATCCTCCATCGTAGGTTCATCATGAATTCACCAAAATCCAACGAAATCATTCATTTTTGAATTACATTAAAATACTTTAAAACACCAATCAAATAATACATTTTTATTGAATTTAGTTTTTCTTGTTAACTTGGAAAAAGTTAACAAGTCTTTGTTAATACTCCCTCTGTTCCAGAATATAGGATGTTGTAGAATTTTTTCTTGTTTCAGAATATAATGTTTTAGAATTTTTAAGGTACTTTTTACAAACTTCAAGAACCATTAATTAAAAGTAATTGAATTCTTGAAACTCTATTGGTTAATATTTATTAAAAAGTGGTATGATTAAAAAAATAAATCATTTATTGTTAAACAATAAATGTTTCTTAATTTGTGTGAAAAGTCTAAAAAATCTTATATTCCGGAACAGAGGGAGTACTTAACATTTACAAATATGGAAATTTATATTTTTTTGCAGGTTGTCATTTTTGTTTTGTTTAATCGTTGAGTTGAAACAATGATATTTTCTTTCTGGTGATATTTCCAAATTTTTCTCTCCAGCATTATCGATAAAAACATTCGACCTCCCTCATATTTTTTTGTTATGTTTTTTTGCTTATGAAAATCAGAAGCAGCGTTTTGGACTAATAATGTATTAAGTTTTCTTATTACTGCATAATCTTAATACATAATGAAAAAATGATGAAAAAGTAAATTATTTACTTAACCAATATTAGGAAAAATAGTTTTGTGCAAAAAAAACCACTAAACTATTTTTTCTTGCAAATTAAACTCTGAATTATAATATGTGCAAGTCAATTTCCTCAACTTCAAAATCATCCGCTATATAGTTATTCTTTATATTGATGATGTGGACTCAAAACTATGTGTTGTTTCACTTAAAACGAAATGGCACTCATTTTATAAATCCACCCGGTTAACAACTGGTTCAATTTAATTAATTTAAACAAAATAGATATTCAGTTTAATTTTAATGATCCAGCTAAACCAATAACAATTTTTGTATGAATCACAATTTTCTCTCACAAATTAAAGATCTGAAATCCCTTAATCTAACACTTTTCTCCCAAATTAAAGATCTAAAATCCCTAATCTAACACTAATTTACTAAAAACTACATGCTATTTTACTAACTGAAAAAAAAAAAATATATCATGTTACTGTTCTTCTTCCTTTTCTTCTCTTATCTCTCATCTTTCCTCCTATGATTCTCTTCTTCAGTTTTCTTTACTATGAATCTTTGGGAAACACAAGATCTGTACTTACATCAAGAGAATAAGAGTCAATCGCCGAATTAGCTACCTAAATTTGTTCCTGCAAAAAATGTGTTGTTACTGCAAAAATCGATTTGGAGAAAAATTTAGGGTTTGAGGGAAAAATCGATTTGGAGCTGCAAACATAGTCCGTTTTTCTTCTTTATTTATATTTATAGTTTTAAGTTTTGAGCTTCTTCTCTTCCTCAAAAGATTGGAATACAAAACTCTTGTGTGTCAATGACATCAAACCGCCAATCTCTTCCTCAAAATTCCAATTATTTGCTCTGGTGTTAATGGAATTAGTAAATCCCTCTTGACCCATTACAAAACCTGCACTTCCAACACTAATTAGGATTCTCAGGGTACAATCGTATGAGCTCAAAGCATAAACATTGGGAAGACCATACACATTAATATTTTAAAGAAATAGTTTGAGTGAATTTTTTTAATTATGCTAATATTATCAAATGTATTGAGGATGTGAAAATCTTAGAAGTTGTAAATAGATCTAAAAATCAATTATGATATGGAAGATAAAGTCAGTTTATTCCATATAAATTATTGTCTGGTTTTTTTAATTGAAGAAGAAGATAAGATAATGAATCGAATAAAAGAAGAAAAGAGTGTAGAAGAAGGAAGAGAATGTATTTTATATTCTGTTAATATTTTTTTATTTTTAAAATGTCAAGAGTTTAAACATTTCGTTGTTTTTCAACTTTAAAATGACATGTTTTTGATCGATCATGTCATCAATATATACTGAGAATTGGCTATATAGTGGGTGATTTTGAAGTTGAGAGAATTGACTTGCACATATTATAATTTAGAATTTAATTTGTAAAAAAAAGATTTAGTTATTTTTTCACAAAACCCTAGAGAAAAATACAAATTATTTTTAGTTAAAAAAAAAACATTTCACTCGGTGGACGCAGGTTATCTTCTTGTAGGAAAAGTAAAAGAGAGAGGGACCGCGGATACGGAGATGTTGGCCCTTGGCTCTGTCCATTTGAGCCCACAGGTCACGTGGCAAGGAGTGTCTCTTCGGTGCACTTTTATTGAAACCACCATGGGTGTCACGTGACGTACCATTGGGTCTATCGCTCCACCTCATCTCTGGGAGCCATGTCATTACATTTTCTCGATCTAGTAAAATGTATATTTTTCAATAATGTGTAAACCCATAAACTCTAAAAATCTCTTAAAAAACTCCACTTATCTCTTCTTTCTATCATTTTCTTAAAAAATGAATGAAAAAGCGGCCATACCACTTTTATACTCGAACTCTAATGCTTTATGCCCAAATCAAACAAAACCAAATAACTTAAATTGAACCAGATCAATTTTTACATAACCGATGTCGACCGACTCACTGCTTGTGTCGCTCGACACCACCCGTCAAACTAACATAACCGAACAAAAATTAATTTAAACTGGAATCAATTCCCGATAATCGGTCAGTGTTGACCGACACCCTCCTAGTGTCGCTCGACACCACACTACAACAAAACACGCCTTTTCCATCGACATATTGCATCGATTTTAAAGTTGTCGGTAATCTACCTCCATTTTGCAACGAGTTTACGACGAAATCTAACTTCGTCGTAAATTCATCGTAACCTGGGACGACATTTAATCGTCGTAAGATCGTTGTAAATAGCGTCGATATTACGTCGAATTGACCACGTTTTCTAATTTCGACGTCAATTCGTTGTAATGTAACGA
>OVBJ01002202.1:0-19727 GCA_900406535.1 Noccaea bulbosa
TAATGGGCATCCACATATGGATCTAATGGGCATCTATTACCCATAACAATTTTTAGATATTTGGCCAATTTAAGTTGTAAAGCCCACTGATTAAGTCAATTATACGGGCCTGATTTATTTTTACAATTGTCGAAAAACTAAATTTTTAAAAATCTCGGGTAGGAACTAGGAAACCGAAGATGTACCACAGTACCAGTGTCTTCACAACAAAAGAAAACCCTAATAATTTTTTTTTTTTTGGTGTACAAAACCCTAATAAATTTATTAAGGATAAGTATTTTTTTTTATCGTTACGGATAAGTATATAATATATTCCATATGTATCCTAATGGTGTGTTGCCAATATTTTCTTCATGGGTTTGTATGTAAAACGACTGTGATTTCAGAAATTAATTGAATAATACTTTAGCTGGCCAAAAAAAAAAAAAAGGGATAGTGTATATTCCATATTTAGATAGGAGACCAAAAACGGAATTCTATAGGATCTCTTGACCTAATACCTTGTACTACTATATATATGCTGCTTGGTATTCCCTTCAATTTGGCAAGGGCAAGAGAGACTCAGAGTAAAAGTTGAATCTTCTTTGGTCTCATAGAGTTTCATTATATTACGTACCTTCACTTGCGAGTACGTGGTAACTGGTAAGATGCATATTTCTATTAAGAATGTGGATGGAAGAACAATGCTTAGCATAGAGGTTGATAGCAATAAATCCATCGACTTCAAAATCAAGGAAGACACAACCAGTTCATCACAACGTGGTAAAAAAATAGCGCAGATTTATAGCAAGACTTTGGATGGAAAGATGACTACAAGCATAGAGGTGGATAGCTCCAAAAGCATCGACCTCAGGATCGGTCAACTCATGCATGTTTTTTATAGGAATTTGGTAGGAAAGACCGTTACGTTAATGATGTGCAGCTACGACACAGTCAAAAACGTCAAGGCCAAGATTCAGGAAATCGAAGGTATCCCGTCGGACGAGCAGAGGCTGGTCTTTAGCGGCAAGCAGATCGAAGACGGACACACCTTAGCGTACTACAACATCCAGAACGAATGTACCCTTCACTTGCTACTGCGTCTGAGGTGAGGCGTGCGTCCCTCATCGATATTAAGTTACAGTCTTTTTTCTCTTTTGGGTTTGGTTCTTATTTTTCTTTGACTTGTGGGCAGGTCATGCCGACAGTGTCCTACGCATGCGTAGGTTTTTCCAAAGAGTAAGAGATAGCGATAGCGCCGATCGGTGGTGGAGGATCCAAAATCTTTCATCTAAAACAAATTGGGATTTTTGGCTTTGAAAAATTTTACTCATAAATTTAATGTTATTTTATTTATTTTACTCTATTTGTTGATTCAACTTTTTACAAATTAGAAAAAAAAATGTTATATTGTTTACTTTCTAATAACTAGTAACTAATAATAATTCAAAAAACTTGACTAGTTCATTAGTCACTTGACTCAGTACACAGGAACTTTTTCTGTAGCTTTTTGGCTATTTTGTTATTAATATATCTGGCCAAATTTCTTATCACCTTGAATCGAATTTGAGATGCGGTTTTACTATAAGAAAAAAGGAGAGTAAAATTGACTATCACGAGTCAGGAATTTTATGATATATATTGTCTGGCATTTTTCCAAATTGTCGTGTGGATACTTAAATATATTGAAATTCCTTCAACACTATAATCAAGAGTTTGTTAGGATATTTATATTCTTAGCAAAAAAAAAAAAAAAAAAAAAAAAAAAAAAAAAAAAAAAGTTTTTTANGTTAGGAAACCACCACTGATAATATACTTTTTACTTTAGTAGCTAGAATTGGCCTTTCATTCTTACTCATTCATTTTTTTATCCACAATAGTATTAAACTTCTTATTATTTTAGTTAGTAAAATATTATTTAATATATAGAAAAATATGAGATTTAAAATTAATATATTAAACTATTAAAATATTAATATATGGATTAAATATATTAAATAAACATATTTCTAGTATAGTATATTATTTTAGTTAGTAAAATATTATTCAATATAGAAAAAACCTGAGAATAAAAAATTAATATATTAAACTTGTATTAAATATATTAAACTATACTAAAAATATTAATATTTTATTATTAATAAACATTTTTGTGGATATCTCACCAATTAAATAAAAAACTTGGATGAAATTCTCAAAATATTAATATTTATATTTGATATGCTCCAACTAAGGAGTATATAGGATCTCCTTTTCTTCCCAAAAAACCAGGAACTAGGTCGACCTAGTGGCATAAAATACAAAGGAAAAACGTAAATACAAGCTGTATTAAGGGTATTACAGTTCTCTTTGTGGCTCCAAAACTTGTGGTAAAATCACCATAATTTTAGTAGTATAGATATAGATACATAAAAATCCTATTTCCTTTTTTTTCTTATGTTTGTTCCGATCTCGTTAGCTCTCAACTTTATAGCCCCATAAGTTTGGTGTATATATATACACATATCCTCAAAGTCGAAGGAAACCCATCTTGCATATTCGATATGGCAGAAGGTCGGTCGGTATAGTTTGGATTATCACCCTAGTGTCAATTTACTGGAATGCATGCTTATCTGATATGTTTGATTTCCGTTCGTAGGTTTTAACATGTACCCGACGACGGCTGTGTTGTGGGACATCAACACATGTTCGATTCCCGCTGATTGTGAACCCGGTCGTGTCAGAGCGATTATAGAATCGGCGTTGACAAAGTACTTTGGTGGTCCTCGTCCAGTCACCGTCTTTGCCGTTTGCAACCTAGACCACATATCTCCTGTCCTCTTGAAAGAGATCTCTTCCTCTGGAATCCTTCTTAGACACACCCCCTTGCGTTAGTCTTCTCTTCTTACCTCTTTCTTTCTACCATCAGTATGGAATTCAGAGTTTAGACTCATCTGGCCTTTTCCGTAATATATTTTCCAGGTGGACTAGGCGTCCATGATCTTTTGCACGATTGGAGAAAGGGTCATCCACCTCCGGCTAATATAATGCTCATATCCGGTGATAGTGCGTGGTTTAATGATTTTTCCTCCTTTGGAACCACTATTCTTCGTGCTTTTCCAGATCCTCGGCCACCATTTTATAAATTCCCTCCTGCTAAAGAGTGGTTTTGGGAAAGCTTACTGAAAGGTTTTTTGTTTCTCATCTCTCTTACATTAAAATCACCAGCAAAGCTAATAAGCTGTTTCTGAACTAGTTAGTATTTTTTTTGTCCACAGAGTTTTCAGGGCCTGTGGAGACAAGCAGCCAGAATATACACAATGATGAACCTACCGGGGTTTGCATGCTATGCGAAATTCCTAGCCAAAGCTGTGATGATTTCATCGAGCATCTCAACAGTACACAACACAGAGAGGAGGTTTGTGACCATTATATTGGTAACTGTCTAACCATTGCCACAACTGTATCAAAATTTGACCCCATATATGTTATATTTTTTCGAAGCAGTTGTTTGAGTGGGTGCCTACAGACGAGTACGATATGCCTGACCTTTTTTGCAAACTTTGCGAATATCCTGGCTACGACCGTCATAATATGGAAATCCATTACAAAAGTGAAGAACATGAACATAAAGTAAGCTTCCTTTGCCTCCTAATCTCAGCTTGTACCCTTACATTAGTTGTCATTGTAAGAAAACCTCTCTGTATCAAAATTTGACCCTAAGTTATCTTTTTTTTTTTTTTGCACTGGATGTGCGTTTGGTTGTCAAGCAGGAGAAAGAGGCTAACCTTGTCTTACAAGCCGACAAAACTTAAGAAGAGGATTGCGTGAACAGGAAGACAACCGTATAAGAGGATCTCTTGAAGAAGAGGGCATGACCCATGGGATGTTGTTCTTCTCTTAGGCATTTACTATGTAAATGTTTTGTTCAGCTACTAAAAATAATAATGTGCTATTCCAAAACTGCTTAGAAACAAAAAAAATTAAGTTACTAAATAATACTAGTACTTTTTATTATGGTGAATGGTTTGTTCTGCTACTAAAACATTACTCTGTGCAACTCATACTTTAAAAAAAAAAAAAATTGTAAGTTATGGCTGTTCATGTTCGGCCCATTGAACAGTAAGTAATTGTGATATTCGGTTCAGTGAACTTGAAGTCAATAGTACGGCCCTGTACTATTTTTACAATTATCGGAAAACAAAGAGGCATAGTTTCTTCACAACGGTCGATTATAGCTTAGTCAAGACGACGTTTTCCAAAGCCGTCAAAAGAATAATTGATTCTCATTGGGAACTGTTAAACAATTAAATTCCTTCAAACGTCTACAAAAGGAATCCTAAGAGATTTCTAGTATAAGTTGGATCTTCTTTCTTTTCTTTTTAGGGGCAAAAAAGCTGAATCTTCTGTGGTCTCATATTTCAGTTCTGTTTAACATTTTCCAATTTCTCTTGTGCACTATATTTTTTTTTTTTTTTCTAATTATTTCACTTGTGAGGACGTAGCAAGATGAAGGGCTCTATTAAGATAGTGGATGGAAAGACATCGATCAACCTAGAGGTCAATAGCTCCAAAACCATCGACCTCAAAATCGATGAAGTCACTAGAAATATTGGACAGGGCCCTCGTAATGGTGAAGACATATATATGTCTAAAAAGACTGTGGATGGAAAGACGACTATGAACCTAGAGGCTGGTAGTTCCAAGACCATCGACCTCAAAATCAACGAAGACTCAAGCCGTCGAAATATTCGACCCGACGTTCGTCATGGTCACTGCATGTAGATTTTTGTAAGGAGATTGTCAGGAAAGGTCATCACCTTAGAGGTGGAAGACTTCGCCACCATCGAATACGTCAAGGCCAAGATCCAGGATAGAGAAGGTATTCCGCTTGACCAGCAGAGGCTGATATTCGCTGGCCAACAGCTTAAGGATTGTCGCACATTGGCTGAGTACAACATCAAGAAGGACACGACCATTCACTTGGTAGAGCGCCTCTAAGACTTGTCGGCTAATTTAGTGTTTCATGTTCGTATCTTTATTTTCTTCGAAGATAATGATAGTAACTAGTTAAGTCTTGAACGATCAGAGTTTTTTTCTGTATCTTTTTAATTTGTGCTTTACTTCAGTTGTTGGTTGCGTTGAATTTGTTTGAAACCCACAAACAACAGAAAATTAAAATCTTTTCTTACTGCCGTGTATATATGTCTTCCATGACTCGTTTAGCCATGTATAAATTAATTGAAAGTAAATCATCCGAAAATGAAAAAAAATAGTCTTTGTTGAATTGGTAGGCTGGTTAAACTGAATGTAAAGCACCCGAACTCGGTCGAAGTATATGTGGTTTGGATCCATTAATGAACAAAAAATGGTTGAAAAACAACAAAATATCATGTGAGGATATATAACATCCTTTTCCCTCATACTTTAACTTCTTTTAGTAATAGAGCCTGTTCAAATTCACAATTGTCGACAAATTAAATTTGTAAAATCTCGGATAGGAAATCGAAGAGGCACCAAGGGTCGATTTATAGTCTTTGACCGACAACGTTTTGCAAAAGCCATTAAAATGATAAATGACATTAAATCCTTATGGGGAAACTGTTAAACAAATAAATTCCCTCAAACGTACGTCTACAAAAAAAAATCCTTCATAGTTTAAGTTGGAGATCCTTTGGCCTCATTTCTTCAGTTTTCTTTAACATTTTAATTCACTCTTTTTCGTTCTTTTTTCTTTCTGTTACCTTCACTTGTGTCTTGTAAGTACGTAGTAAAATGCAGAGCTCTATTAAGCTTGTAGATGGAAAGATAACAATCAACCTACAGGTCGATAGCTCCGAACCCATCGACATCAAAATCAACGAAGACCCGACCAGTCGATATACTCGACCGGATCTTCGTCATGGCAAAGCCACGCAGATTTATAAAAAGACTGTGGATGGAAAGACGACTATTAACTTATTGGTGGATAGCTTCAAAACCATCGACCTCAAGATCGGCCAAGACCAGATCCGTCGAGACTCTCAACCGGACGTTCGTCACAGTGAAGTCATGCGGATATTTATAAAGACTTTGACATGAAAGTTCATCCCCGTAGAGGTCGACATCTTCGACACCATCGAAAACGTCAAGGTGAAGATTCAGGATAATGAGGGCATCCCGTCGGAGAAGCAAAAGCTGCTTTTTGGAAGCAAGCAGCTCGAAGATGATTTCACCGTAGGCGACTACGCAATCCAAAAGGACTCGACCATTCACTTGGTACAGCGTCTCTAAGGCTTGCCAGGCAAATTTCGTGTTTTATGTTCGTATCTCTCTTTTCCTTTTATGGGATGTTTTAACTTATAACAATCCGGATCAATTAGCTATATATTGATCGATTTATTTTAAATTAGATTTGCAACAATGGTGTTGGCGCGTAATACGCATTTTTATGATGGGGAGACCTTAGCATGTGAGAGCGGTTTACCCTACGTTGGTCTCGATGGATTCTTATATAATTTAGTTTCCGCTTCTTCTTTTTTTATGATGGTTGAATTGGATTGGTTTTCCAACTATGTAACATAACTTTATCATGAATCTTAGATTTCATATCTTCTTATGTGTTTCAATTCTCTCCCTAAACAGATTATGCAGTCGTTGAAGCTTCTTATGCAATGGACACACGAAACGTCTATATTTAAGTCTTTTGTTGCAGATTTCGTGAATTCAGAATTTTAATTATGGTACAGGAACCATTTTTACATTCAGATAGTAAAACTGAATGTAAACTAAACTATCAACTCGAGTAACAGAAATTTAAAACCTTTGGATCCACAGGTGGACAACAAAACAAGAACAAACAAAACAAATCCATGTACGGTATATTATTAGGGTACTACGACATTACAATCATGGAATCTGAAATAATTTATTAATATTGTATGGGCCAACCACTAGAGAATCTGACATATGCCCACCATTCCAAATCAGCTTTGCAAATTGTTTGTAAGTATTTTGGGTAAGATGAAGTGAATCCCAAAATATATAATCATTAGGATTTTCACATAATTTATATTCCTTCACAATTCTCTTCCCTCCACAGCTGAATACACCTCTCCACTTCCCTGTTCCACAACATGCTTCTTCCCCTTCTTTAAACCCTTTTCATTTATCACAAAATAATATAACATTGTGAAGATAGAGTTTAATTGGATCTTTAATGAAAATTCTAAGTAGGTCTGAAATTGAAATATAAACCCACCATAGTTTACAATATAAAATCACTTACCAAACTTAGAAGGATGATGCATTCTGAGTCTAAGGCTTTTGTTCATGTCAAAGAGGGAGAATTTGAAGCCCTTGACTTGTCTTTGCATCTTAAACAAGAGACTCGAAAGAGCTTTGTTATGCATTTCTGCTAATCTTGAAGCATCCCTTAAACAAGACTCCTTATTTGGTTGTAGTACTCGTAAAGCCGGAAAACAACCCAAATCCGGTACATTCAAGAACCCGAATTTCCTTCCTCCAGTTTTGTATATTTCCTGTTACAAAACCAAAAACCAAAAGAGAATACGAAAAAAATAAGCTCTGATGATGATGATGATGATTTGATGGTGCAAGGTGGTTATGATGATGGACTTACGTGAAGGAATGTAGTCAAATTACCAATGACAATGTCAACATGTTGCGACATTGAAATGGAAAGAGATTGATTGGTCAAGAAAGGGCTTAAGTAGTCATTACTCCCAATGCCTATCAAATAGACAGCTCTAGAGATTCTCTTCTTGCTATCTTCTTTACCAAATTTTCTCCTCCACAATTTTTCCACTTTCTTGTAGTTATCCAATTGTGTTCTCAAACTTATAACCTTAAAATAATTATTAGGAATTGGTCACCACTTTGATTAACGTTGAATAATACATCTCACCTAACCTTAAATTATAAAATTTAATTGTCCCAAATAAGAAAGTGGATGCTGCATATTTTCTAATTTAATAATAAATTGCTTTTATTATATAGCTAAATTATGCATTTCAAAACTCTAAACCCACTTCCATATGGAATCCTTTAACTAATATTCTAATATATAAGAAAAATAAACTTCAATCAAATTTCTTTATCAAAAAAAAAAAAAAAAAGCTTCAATCAAATTTCATGATCAATCAATCATAACGAACTTCCATGTGCCGTGTGTGTGACTGTGTGTAAGATAAATAGATTATACATATAGATATATACTAGATATTTGAAAGACAGAAAAAAAAAAAAAGATAAACTAGATACAGCATTAATGCTTAAGTACAATTTAGAACGATTGATAAATTCAAAGAAAATCAAAATGGAAATAACAAAGGTACATATACGTACCGAACCTTGGAACGTTTCTACAAGAGCACCAGCTCCAGCCGATGCAAAGTTGACGCCGTAAAGCTTCTTTTGACTATCTCCAGGTTCCAAAAACGGCGGAATTAACGGCAGATTCGCATATTCCGCTATGATTAACGTACATTTCCGTCATTGTAATAGTATATTTTAATAGGCCACGAGCCACGAGGTAATATAACAATAATAATAAGAGTAAATATATAAAATGTCTTTTTTGTTAAAAGGTAAAATTTTCTCACCGATGAAATCGGAGATGAGACGACCATCAGAGAATCTTCCGGTGGGGAGGCCAAAGAATGTTTGACCATAGGGTGGAAAATTGGCTTGGTCAAGTGTAGAGGTATTTATGTAGTTATTGTTTCCTGCATCCAAGAAAGAGTCTCCGAAGATGAACAAAGCCGTCACATTATTATTGTCAATATTTGCTGCAGCTTTTCCGGCGAGAAAGAGCAAGTTTGAAGAGATAAGAAAGAAGAAGAAGATGGAGAAAGAGGACAAGGAGAAGGAAATAGTTCTTCTTGTCTTCTCCATTAATGTTGACTCTCTCATTCACCACAAAAATTCTAAAGACTCGTGTGTGTGTGTATATATAGACCAAATTATTTGCTTTTTTAGTCTAACTTATAGACGTGTCGACAAGACTATGTATATTTTTATAATATTAAAAAGTGTGTTCACATTTATATAAACAAAATGACTTTTTAAGAAGTCAATGTTTGCTTCTTCTTTTTAGCTCCAAATGGTTTGATTAGTGTTATAACTTATTAGTTAATGACCATTGACCGCTGTAGGATAATTCATTTTCTTCATAATAATAAGATAAACAAAAAGTTGTGTATACTTTTTTTTTTTCCAATCACTCATGCACCATAATGTTTATTTAATTTGTAGGTGATGTTGATAGAAATGACAACAATAGTTTAAAAAGACAGTTTTTAATCAACTATTTCTCTTCTCTTTTTGATAATTTTTGTTTTCCAAAAAGAATCAATTAAATTTCCTGGTATAATGGATATAAAAATACATAAATATCTATTTTGTGTGTATATAACGTTATACAGAAAAAAATAAAAAAAAATTATACAGATGGGTGAAAATGACGGAAAGAAACAGAACTGTCTAGAAGAGTTTTAACCTTTTTTTTTGTGTCTCAGAAAAAAGGATCACGAGAAAGTCGCAAACTCACCAGTTTCCCACTTGCAAAAGAAGTGCAACAACTTTAACTTCTTCTGTCGTTTCCGAACGACTGCGTTTTAAATCTCTAGGTAGATTCATTGTACGCAAAAGAAAAAATAACAAAAGTGGCTCCCTTTCCAGGCAAATCACAGACGCAAGTTCACGATTCCTGATCATAAAATTTACGATAACCGATCCTTGCTTTTTCGTCCGGTCCGGCCCGGCCCGAACCGATCCTTAACAAAACTCGAAAGTTAGTAGCACTCAGTTTAATAAAAAACAGAGATTTAAGACTTATGAGTCATGACAATGTTAAAGAAGTTATGAGACACAAAAGTAACAAAACAAAGTCTTTATAAACCACCATTCCGCAACAGCAAATCGGGAGAGAGACAGAGACAACAGAAGATGAGAGTAACAGACTTTAAAGGGAGGTTTGGAGGAGATGATGACGGTGATGATGACGGTGATGATGATGATGGTGATGATGTCGATGATGATGCGGGAAACTCACTAACATGCAGCCTTATTTTACATGAAAATGGATCTCTCTTCAGAAGACTCCTCCAATCATGGAATCAATCTCATCGATGCTCCACAGATCCATCGGGTTTACACCATTGTCCTGAGTCGCCACATCATCTCCGCTGAGGAAAGCAAGTGAAGGGTCCCATTCAGTGTTGTCGTAAGGTGTCTCGAAATCCAAGGACTTGAGCTTCTTAGCTGGATTAGCTTCCTCCACGAACATACCAGCGTTGTTGTTGTCGTTGATAAACGCAGAAGAGATATCAGGAGTTATCGGAGCTTGAGTATCGCTCCAGCCAAACTCGGAACAGTCGAACGAATTACTACCCTGGTCTGAGCTGAAATACTGATGATAACCAGCATCAACGGGGCTAGTAGTCAACGCAAACTGATTGTTGTTGTTGCTGTTGTTCACTTGATGCTTCTCCTCCATGAAATACATATTGTCAAAGGAGTTGTTGTTGAAGCTCTGAACCAAAGCTGGACTTGGGTTTGGGTTAGGGTTAGGCTTAGCCACCAGCTTCTGAGGACGTTTCTGAGAGACGACGGTAGGGTTTTCGTTTTCCTCTGGGAAGTTCACTTTAGCTTTGGATCCACGGATTCTTCGAGCTGCGACATCATAAGCTCTTGCAGCTTCCTCAGCTGTTTTGAAAGTTCCAAGCCAGATTCTTGCACCTTCCCTTGGATCACGGATCTCAGCTGCCCATTTGCCCCATGGACGTTGCCTTATCCCTCTGTACTGATTCTTCCTCTTCCTCTTTGCAGATTTCTCAGCTTGTCCATTGATGTCAGCAACTTTCTTTCCAGAAACTGAATCTGGTGGGTGGATCAAACAACACACAACAAAAAGAGTTCTTTAGATGACTCCTCAACAGATTCAAATCAATTTCATCCCATGAATCAACCCTCATACCCCAATACAACCCTCAAAATTCGTACACATAAACATGTCAGCGAACAGATCATTCCAAAGAACAACGAATCAAGCTATGAATGATGATTGAGCTCATAGAACAACAAGGTCAAAACATTTCTAAGGAACTGAGAAATCTCAAATCTCAAATTAGCAACAAATCAACCATGTATGAGCCTTGATCATGTGAGAGACGAATCAAATTTAATGAATTAGACTTAATCTAATCTGAAATTAATTTCTACCCAAATTCAATCGCTCAAAGTAAGCTAACAGCGGATTTTAAGCTATACTGGAAAATATTTACCGGCAGCGGCGGAGAAGACGACGGGTTTGGGAGTCGCGGTGAAAACAAACGGTTTGACGTCGGCGAAGACATCGTCGACATCGAAATCATCATCGCAATCAATAGACGAATCATCATCCTTGAAGCCCTGAAAATCAGCCTCGAACTCATCGTCGAGATCGAAAAAGTTGGAACGCTTCTTCGAGCGCTTCTTCAATCCCTTCACATTCTTCTTCAGATCCGGCCATATAAATTCGCTAGTGACACGGCGAGGTATCGGTGGCGGAATGAAATCGGAGATTATAGCTCCTCCACACATGGCGGCTCACACAGGCGTGACTCTTGAAGGTGTAAATGTTCAGGAACAGAATCTTAGCGGCGAAATGTAAAATAATTGATTCTTTGGGGGTTTATCTTTTCTTTTGCTCTCGCTTCAAACACTTTGCTTTGTTCATAAGTGATTTTTAAACCTATGTTGAAGCGAGTACGATAGTTATTTACTCTTATACCCTAGACTTGAAGTACTATTTATGAAACTACCCTTCTACTTTACATTAATTTTCTTCAGATTTTTCTTTTGTCGGCCATTTTCTTCATCGTAATTTGTCCAAAAATAAAGTTTACCATCGTAAATCAGGATTTATTTATTTATTATGGTTGGTTGCAGACTGGCAATAAATAGAACTAGATTTAGTCATATTTGAACTCTTGCCTAACATATGTTGACTTTCCATAAGGTCCTCTATTCTTTACAATTAAAGTCATATAAAACTTTACGTAAGTTGGTTAAGTTTGAGACAGTATTACTGTATCTTAATTTTATAAGGTAATACAATGATCATTAAAATACTAAAGAATACTAAAAAAAAAAAAAAAAAAAAANAAATGCTATCTTGATTGTGTGGATTATTATAAAAGTGAAGGATTTTGTACTAATATCATTAAAATATTTGCAAATATTAGAAAACTTCATAATGCATGTATTTTGTATAATAAGAATCTAGGGATAAGATTTAGTGTATTTTGAATGATTAATTGAATAAATATAGAAGTCTACTAATAATAATTTAAGAATTGACAAGAGATGGCAATGAAGTACTTGTTTGACTAATTTGTCACCTTTCAACTGGTAATAAACTTGACCAGTTTACCCTAATTAAGTAGCTTAAATATTTGTCCAAAAGAAACAAAGATTTTATTTTAAACATCTCCAGATCTTTATTCATTTTTTCTTGTGATTGCCATTTAAAACACAACAGTATAATGTGCAATAGTTTCTCTTCGTATACAATTTCTCCAATATATATCCATTCTTGTATAATAAAAAAAAAGGTATTATTGAAAATGTCATGAAAAGGTAAAACGACTCTGGCGAATGTAATTTTGATTACACGCGAGGACATTTAAGACCTAATGCATATGGCTAAAATTGTAAAAGCATACAAAACTCGTTTATGAATAGAGACGTGTGCAGGACACGTACATACATATATTTGAAGCTTTTGAGCAAGTTGACAGATACATTTGTAGCTTTTGTCGTTTGTTTTATGGCAAATAGAAACATCTGTAGTTTTTGTCGTTTTGTTACACATTGTTGATGATGCATTTCCAATACATTAATTTTCTTAAAACTTCCTTAATAATTCGCTCACTCAAAGTTAAATTTTGTTAGGTCAAATTAATATTCGATAATGATTGGTTAGGTAATATTCGGTGGATATTTTAGTTGTAAGAGATAGGGACTATATTACATATAGACTATATAGTTATTAAAAATAATAATAATATGTATATAAAGCCATTATTTCTAACTACTCTATATGTGATATAGAAGGAACAAAATTTTAGGCTTCATCACAAAAAACTACAACTACTAAAGTCTTCATGAAAATGATTTGACTCGATTATAAAAAAAAAAAAAAAAACTCCAATTTTCATTAAAAAAAATCATTATTCGGCTATTTTTAGTATACTAACTTAAAAAAGTTGATTCGGGCTCAAAGTTGGTGGAATTATATACAGTTAACTTTTTATGCCGGATTGCTCAACTAGTGGGTTTAACAGGTAAAAGTATTACGTTTAAACTATTGGGCCTATAAGTTGGGCCGACACTACGAACCTGCTCTTATACGCGTTTGACAGTGTGACGCCGGAAATAATGAGGAAAAAGTAAAACAATATTTTTAAAATAGCATTAAATACACGACTCTCTGTTTCATAATGTAGAAGATTTAAACTTTTTTCACACAAATTAAAAACTATTTAAACTTTATATTTTTTGAAATAAAATATATTTTATCATCAATTCCAAAACATTTCAACCAATAAAAACATAATCTGCATAATATATATAAATAATCAAAAGTAACAAAAAGACATTTAATTTTGCATATAAACTCTAAAACTTTTTATATATTGAAACAAAAAAAATTTAAAACTCTTTATAAAATGAACAGAGAGAGTATATTGTATGTAGATCCCACAAAGTCAGTACACATTCAACACGTGACTAAAATCATCTGTTCATATCCTCGACCAAAGTTTGTCAATGTACCCATACATAATAAAATATCTCCATTTATAAAAACAAATCGAATCAGAAAGATTTTCCACTAAAAATTATTGTTTATCCAGTTCATATCAGCCATGCTGGGATCCAATCTGAATATGATATTGGATAATCATTTTTGGTTGTGAATATGACACTTTAGAAAATTGATCATCTCACTAATTAAAGTTTTTAAATGCAACTAACATATATGACAATATCATATTCAAATTTAACTAGTTTATTCAATCAGTAATCATCCCACCTAACCGTCCAATTAACATATGACAGCTGAGATACAATTTCATCAACACATCTCTTTTATATGATTATCTCACTCTCTATAAGGTGATTAAACCAAAATAAACCAAAAAAGTATATATATATCACTAAGGTGGTTAAAAAAAAGGTGGTTAAACCAAAAAAAGTTTAACTGGTGAAGTGGATAATTGCTTTAAGGGACTATAAATAGTTGGCGTCGTCGCCGGAGATCATCAAATAAGATCCGGGTGTCGCTTTTCCCGGCGCCGGAGTTACAGCGTCTGTAAGAAGCCAACATCATCTTCGTGGAAGCCTCTAATTCCTTCTTGTCATCAATCAAAATCTGACTTTCTCTACACTCTCTGCTGCAAAATCCCAAGTCTCCTCTGTTTTCAGCCAAAAAGAAATAGGAAAACTTAGATTGAAAAACAAATATTTTGATTATAAATGAGTTTCTTTATCTGATCAATCTTGGCAAGGCTATAGAAATTTTACCTGTACATGTAAACATCTTTGTCTTGACGGAGATGTTTCAAACAGAGATGACATGTTTTGAGGAAACAGAGCTCCGAGATGTTTGGATCGGATCGGTTTGGTTTCAGTGAAGATTTGATCACTATGTTGTTTGGTTTTTCTTTTGAAACTGTCGTCAGAAGTTGCAATCCAACCGAGATTTTAGTCATTCTCTCTATCTCTAGGAATTAAAAATCTAACAGAAAGAAAGAAAGAGAGAGATATGAAGTGGAAAACACAGCAGAATTTGGGAATATATAATAAAAGAGGAAATTTCACTGTACTCTTTGTGTAGTGATGTTTCTTTTAGGTCTCAATTAAAATGTGTTATTTGACCTTTTTTCTTGTCGGAAATTACTACTTTTACTAATATATAATTATATATATTTATTATTTTATTTTTTTCTGAACAAACTTTTACTAATATGTTTATATACCCAGAAATATATATTTACCACTGTTGCTGACAAACGCTTTTCCATCCACGATGTGCTTGAGAATATTGTTGGTGTTATATTCAAAATTACAGAAAATAAAAAGTATCATTTTTACCAAAGCTGTTTTATTTTTAAAAATATTTTACCACCAATGTTAAACCCCAAAAAAGTTCAAAAAAAAAAAAAAAAAAAATGTTAAAACCCAAAACACTGATAATGGGAATTAAACGAAAACGTGTTTTGTGAAGCTTACATCGCTAGCCGTTAGGTCCAAACGTTAGCTTTAGTACCAGTAACTTACTAACTTACGAACAAACATTAAAATATCTTTCAATTTGTCACGTTTCTCATGTTCATTTTGCAAACATCATATCATATAATATTTCATGTTTAACATTATAGGTCATCTATCACTTCTGTCCAATAATTCAACTTTTCAGTATCCATCTTGTATCACTTTTGTTCAACTTTTTTTAATACTGAGAAGAACCTAGCAGATTTAGACAATGACACTATTTTTTTGGGCCGAACATTCAAAATTTTTGAATGAATACATTTTATGAACCCAATTGTTATCGAGACTTGTAAGTTAACGTTTGAGTAAAGATTACAAGTCACATAATCTCTCTCTCTCCTACCAAAAACTTCTACACAATCAGTAGAATCAGAGACAAGCTATGTCAGTGTATTAGCCAAAAAAAAAATGGTGTTTTTCTAAACATGAAAGTTTCAAACAACTTAGGAAGAAAAAGACAACTTAGCTTCACTCACAAGTAAAGCTGAATTAGCTCATCACTTACTACTGATGGAGTGAGCACACCAAGATCAGTGAAGAGCAGAGTTAAGTACCGAGGAGGAGTGTAGTCTCTCGCAGATCTTTCTACCTCAACCTTTGGAGGAACAGGAACATCGAAATCAATAGGTCGCAAAGCCGGTTCTAAGTCCTTTTGATCCAACGGGTAGAGCCGAGCAAACTGCGGCAGTTGCAAGAAAAACAACAAAGAAAGATGATGACTCATTGATCTTTCGTGAAACCATATTGAAAAAGGCTAGAGATTTGAGTGTTCACCTTGTAACTCTCTGCAGCTACATAGACGGGTTTGTTCATACTGTGAGCGACGAGAGCGATTTGGTAAGTTCCCATCATGTTAATAACCCCGCCACTTTCAACCACTCCGTCAGCTCCAACAAACACCATGTCTACTTCATCCATGCTATAAGCCACAGCCGAATCTATCAGAAGCTTCACTGGAATATCTAGCTTTGCGAGCTCGTTAGCTAGCAGTACCCCTGTTTTATCTGGCCTTCCCTCTGCATTTACCACAACCGCAATGAAAAATGTAATTTCTAGTTGGGGAACAAGGGAGAAGAAAAGAAAAGAAATGCACCTGTGCACAGAACTCGAAAGAGTTTCTTGTTTTGAGCTGCTGTCTTTAGTATTTCGAATACAACTCTGGAGAATCCATGGACAAGTATAGTACACCCATCAAATATGAAATCTTGACTAAGCATCGCTATTATCTTTCGTGCCTGCAACGAAATATTCACTACATTTCAAACTCTTCTTTCTACTTACTGATATATTATATATGCAAATGCAAACGCCGTTCTTAAGAAAAAACCACTGACCTTGCAAGATATTTCCCCGAATTTCTCAGCGCGTCCAAGAACACGTGATTTTGCAGAGTTGAAGTCCTCAAATTCCAACGCAGAAGTCCGGGTCACGTATCGCATGAACAGATCGCATCCTGCTGTTAAGGATACAGAGGTCGTATCCCATGACTGAAAAGTACAAAAGACAATCATAAGTTTTTAGAGTTTGACTTGAAAACTACAAGTTGAGCATAACATGTAACACTCGATTCCACCAACAAGTATGTAAATTACAACCATAAACACACCATCAAGATATAAAAAAAAAAAACTCCATATCATAATTTTCGACTACAATGCCTAGTAGAATTCACAACAGTACAATATCATATTAACCTAACTGGATTAAAAGCCAATACTGAATTAAGCAACAACAACATCGAGGACTTCAAAAATCGAACCCAAAATTCTCACAAAATGCTTACTTTCAAGGTATCAGAAGCTTTCTTGAGTTCGATTTCGAGTTCCATCATAGTAGTCGCTTCGCTAGCCCTGATAACGGCCGCGAGAGCACGGATCGCCGCAACAGCCTCCGCCAAATCAGGTTGCTGCCTCCAACTGTTAAACTCCTCGATCACGCTAAAGGGTCTTCCGGCGACGGGAGAAGTCGAGTAGTCGTTGTCAGGGTAGCGACGAACGGCAGCTTGTGCCTGCTCCAACCAATCGCTCGTCACGACTCCATGGTGCGCCGCACGGGTTTGGTAATACGCCGAAATAGGGTTAGGGTTTTCATCCGCCATTGAAGCGGAGGGTGGAGGAGGAGAATCGATCGACGGAGCTAGAGAGATCGGTTTATTGTTCTGGTGTTTATCGAGGACGAACGATGCCGATCTTCTCCACATTTTTTCGAAGTTTCAATGTCAAGCGAGAGATTTTGGGGTTTATGCTTGTAATTACGTTTAACTCTTCTTAAAACGCAATTAACAAATAATGGTTTCACCTGGCTCCTTGAATATTTGTATATTTTCATTTACGATCCTAACATTACAAAATAGTTATATTTCACCCAAACAAAAAAGCCATCACAATTTACATTTGAGAAGACTATAGGCTACAACAATACCCATTACGAAAGAATGGTCAACTTGTGGCTCCACCATCATCGTCAAGACGTCGTCTCCAAGTTCCAAACCGTTGATACCCGATTGTTTCTTTTTAACTTCTGCCATCAATCTTCCGGATCCATCTTCGATTGTGAACATCGATCGTCGGTTTACAATCCTATAACAAGATTGTTTATCATCACTACCTGATCCCATTACAACTTTGTATGACGAAGATGAACATTTTGGCGAAATCTTGAAACTCTTTCTTAGTTGAAATCTTGTCCCGCTTGAGTTATATCCTTCCCAAGATTTGAATATTCCCGATTTCTATTTACACACATAACATAACAAAAGAATAAAAGTTACTCTCAAAAAGTTTATTTAAAAAAAAAAAAAAAAAANGTATAACGTAGTATAGTATAATTTTATTACCTTTTGACGTAATGTAAACAAGACTTCTCCGTATAGATCCATAAGGTAAACTTCACTGCAACTATTGGAGCTATAATTATCCACACGATAGATTAAGTTTCCTTTGGAATAAAAAACTGTGCAGCCTTTGGTATGGAACACAAGCGAACTCATCCAAATCGTGAAACTCTCTTTCTCCGTCGTCAAGAACGGCGAAGCTTTGTCTTCTCTGGCGACGGAGACCCTCGGAATTAATGCCTGGTCAGGATGAATCTTCACCATGATCTTCGCCGGAAAAATCAGACTGTTTGAAACTCTGGTCTCGATCGTAAGGTCGTTGCAATATAATTGCATATATTGAATGTTTTTTTATATATTTGGCACTGATTTGATAGTCATATCTCCTCATTGTATTTATACTTTATAGTTACTTGTAATAATGGAGTCTCTGGTTCTAATAAAAAAGGATATACGAAGGTCTTACATCCACATGTTCAATGTGAAATACGAATAATAATAATATGAAAAAATACATAACGACGTGAACTATTTTGAATACTACAATTACGAAGGTCTTATCTAAAAAAAAAAACTATTTTAAATACTGTACATACACGTAGGTGTACATGTATTGTCGTTGTCACGTGTATATTGTGAGATACGAATCTTAGTGAAAATTCTTAAAAATGCCAATACAATACAACAACAGCATAATGGTTTTGATTATTAGTCCTTTTTTTGGTGGTTACAATTATTATTTGAGACTTGGTCCTCAGATTCGTTTCATTGTATTTGTATTCTCTTCGCTGGTGAATGCTGACAGATTCTTGGAATGATAGTGAATGCTGACAATTTCTTGGAATGATACTGCACAGAAACAGTTACGAGTCACTAGCAGATTAAGTCTTCTAAATCTGTCGTTTATTAGTTTATCTATCTACGAAAATGATTTTACAAGAAACTGATCATTTATCGTTCGTAAAATTTAATAAAACTAGCTGTCACAAAAAGTCAAAAACGTATGTTAATGTGTTTGAAACAGACGCAACACAAGAACTTGTTTATTGTCGGTAAGTAAACCACTAGTACATGTACAATACAAGTATTGTGATCACTCTTTGTGGGCCTTTCGCTATATAGTAACCCATTGGGCCTTAATATAATATTGTGATTATAGTCACTATATTATCCGAAACAGAGACAGAGGAGCCACTTCTTTTCATGCAGTGACTGCAGTCGTACTTCTCCCAAGAGCACTCTACGCAACGCGCTACTCTAAATCTATACTCTACTAGTATTAATATATTACGTTTTATTTAGGATGTATTTTGTGGCTTGTTTTTTCATCGATACTTCATCACCCATGTCTATATCTCAACAATGTATGTTGTTGAATAAAAGAAAACAAGACGTATAATTTTAAAACACTTACTTTGTCAAATTGCTAAAAGTCCGTAATTCTTGAGATATAAATGACACACGGCTTAAGTTATGCCAACTTACATTCATTTAAAAAAAAAAAAAGTTTTAAGCCTGCGTTTATATTAGTTTGATAGACTAGTAAGAACTAAGAAGTTTATGGTGTTAATCCCTAATATACTAAAGCAGAAGTCACACGACCAATAACAAGCTGACA
>OVBJ01002203.1:0-19718 GCA_900406535.1 Noccaea bulbosa
CAAGAAACTAAGAGAGATTTAGGGTTCTTACTGTCGTTGTGTGTGAGACACGGGTAGATTAGGAACTGGTCAGTGTCGAGTTGCTGTTGTACGTAACGTCGTGTAATTCTGATTAAACAGATCTGTAAAGATTGTTTAATNCAAAAAGGTGTTTGCAACTCTTTGTATCATATTTTATCATATTCCGTGTGTTCTTGGTTCTACAGTTTCCAGATCCTTTACATCTTTTAATATTTGCGAAAACTCGAGAACGTGTGGTATTATTAGAATTATATTTTTGATTCTTATGACCACTTGAGAGAAAAAGGGCAAGTTCTGTGGTTCCGTTTTATCCTTATATGCATGAAATCGAATCACTGCGATGTTAAGAATCAAACAAAATTGAGCTTTATTCCCAATTCGAAGAATAAGATTTATGGCAAGTCAAGCTCATGGCCAAGAAGATGGATTTGATAGTGAAGCAACCACGTGGCATCTCAAACAAAACAAAAAAAGAACAAGTTAAAGTCATGGTTCTGCTTTTTCTTCTTAAAAGATTGATGGTGGCCCAAATTTCATCTCAAGAGTCGTTATTCTTATATCACAACACAAGGTTATCCTCATTTTCAATGTACGTGATTCACGTACCGACACATAATATGTACGTAATATGCTAAATCACATCTAATTCCGCAACTTTCCCGTACCGTCCTATAACATGGAATATGTAACTATGCAACGATGTTCCGTATATGGGAGAGAATCCAATTCTTTACACACCTTGGGTTTTTTAATGGTTAGAAACGTCATTTTCGATCATGAGGTTGAACAATCACTTCCACATGCATTTTTTGTAGATGGATAGTGAAGAATTAATGTGGATTTTTTTCCAGTTCAATAATTTCATTTAACTGATGATATAGCAAAAAATTACATTGCATCAAATTTTCACTTGTAACTAGTTATTTAACAAAAACGCCAGTAAAAAAAATAAAAAAAAATTGTAACAGTCGCCGTCGCATATTAGTGCATGTGAGAATTAAAAAAGTTATGCGTATTGGAAGATGTCGATTATGTGAAATCACTAGTATGAACCACTTCGATAGATTATTCTTATTTTTTTTTTACATTTATTGTAAAACACCGATAGAGTACTTCATTTCCAATATTAATTAATTGTGTATTACAGCATGTTATGCCTAAATAATAATTTAAATTTTGTTCATTTTTTACACCATGAAAGTACTTAATGTATTTCAGTGCACACATGTAAATTTCTTAAATAATGCCCACATGGCTGCGCGCATGTATACAACTATATAAATATAAACATGAGAAAAGGAGAAATCAATAGTAGACTTCATTATAATATATATATATACCCACAGTTTACAAAATAGGTACCTCGCATAATCTACCTTTTCAAAACTTAGATAGACAGCATTAACTTGTGACAAAAAGAAAAGAAAAGAAGATAGACATTAACTCATTACATATTCATGAGTATGTTTTTGTTTTGTTTACTTTAATTAGTATCACCATAACACAATTCATATGCAATCCCCCTTTATATTGAAATCAAAGCCATAACGCCCCAGCGCGCTTAAGCATTGGAACGAGAGAGCGATTGAGATGAAGACTCATGACTTGATTAGCTCCACCTACGAGCTGTCCTCCTATGAACACCACCGGTACTGTCGGGCTGCAGCCAATCTGAGCCAATGCTTGCTCTATCTCCTTTCCTCTGTTGATCTCATCTAGCTCATAGATTGTCGGGTTCACGCCAAAGTCTATGAAGAGAGTCTTGATTGTGTGAGACATGCAGCAAGAGTTCTTGCTAAAGATCACTACCGACTTCTCGGAGATCATCTTCTGTAGCTTATCCATTAGTGTTATAACGTAAATAAGTGTTTGGAAAGCGGCTTGTAAAGGATTTAAATGGGTGTTTTTTTGATTAAAATGAGAGATTAGGAATGAAAATGGAAAGTTAGAGAACTTATAGAGGTTGTGAGACTTTTGGGTAAAGATGAGAGGTGACTTTGAGTTAGGTGTTTGATGTAGAGAATGGTCTATCCTTTATATAGCTTCCTTAGGTACGTAAGCTTTCATATTACGAATTTATTAAATTCAGTGTAACATTTTTCTAGCAGAATCAACTTTAGCACAAAACAAAGAATCTCAAATAAAAAAAATATAAACAAAAACAGATTGAAATGAAAAATGGAATATGAAAATTGACATAATGGGAATATCTGAAAGAATTAGAGGTTAAGGAGGGTTCATCTTTCTTGCCACTTTGCCTCTTACAGCAAGAGTAAGAAATAAAAAAAGTCACCTCATTTAGTAAAACGTACAGAAAACAAAATCTCTTAGAAGTGAGAAATATTTTATACGGAAGAACCATGTCATGTCTTTGTTTTACACCTTCTATTTTCATTTTTTCAGTGCCAGAAGACATATTTATCACATAAATACAACTATTTTCTTCGCTCGCACTAATAATGTTGATGTTTCATATGTGTGTTTAATTAGATATCCTTCAAATTCCCATTAATGTCTAGAGTTGGATTTTTTTAAGTGTCGTATAAAAATTTAGGATCACAAAAGTTTTTTTTTTTTCTTTTTTTGTTAAAACAGAAGTTTCTTTCAGGTTTAGGGAAGTTTAATTTGGTTAAACTGAACTAGTTTGGTATATAAAGCAAATTAAACGGTTTATAAAAAAACTGAAATGTGTACAGTTCAGTTAAAAATGGTTTAAATCTTTGAATTTCCAAAAATCGAGAGTCGAAACCAAATCCAACTTAAAAAAGAAAAGCAGATTAAAACATAATCTTTTAAATTAAAATGGATGACATATATATATACACTAATAATACACATGATAAAAGCTGGATCTCCTTCCTTTGCGCGAAGACTCGAGATCGTATGGTATATCTCCAGAATAATCTTCTTGACCTCTTCTTTTTCTCTGTTTTACGTGGCCTCTTTACTTTCAGTTAAAACGTTTTTTCAGTTTTTTTTTTTGGTTCTCCGAAAATTTCATCATAAATCATTTTGGAAATAAAGCTAACTTTTTGTTGATTCTTGAAATCGCAGAGATTCGATCTCATTCCACGCCCGAGGATAAGGCTCAATGGAACAACACATTTTTGTTTCTTCGTCTCTATTTCTTGATTGACGGTGACCCAATTGTGATATGGAGAGACGTTATTCATAAATTGCATATGATCGTATTCCGCCCGTACATGTCTTACGTAAAAACACGTCTTAACAAGTAGCATCCAATTCCACAACTAGGCCAATACCATTTTAATATTTTATACCCTTAATTATATAAATATAATATTGAAGGTGAAATTTCAAAACTACGCGTTTTTTGGTGTTAATTTTCAAAACTACAATTTTTCACTGAGTAAAAAAGCTAAATTCTAATCTAGAATTTTAATTTTGAACCCTTAAATCTAAACCCTAAACCCCCAAAACTAAACACATTCAACGATTAGTGAATCCAAACTAATATATTAAAATTTGGAAAATATGTAGTTTTGAAATTTAACACAATAGATGTATAATTTTGAAAATTGACACTCCAAAAAGTGTATTTTTAAAAATTTCTATTTGAATCAATAATATTTTTTTCGGACGTATACATTCTCCATCGTTTGCATTCATGGCAATATAATGGTCTTGGGCTTCTAAACATTTTAGGCAAATTCCATGAGTGAAGCATGATCATGCTTAATACACATTTATTTCTCATGAGATCGTGGTTTAAACTTAACTATATATTTTAAAAAATAAAGTGGAATAAAAGATGATGAACTTTTATTTCTTCTCATAGTTGATGAAGAATATTGTTTTTTTTTTTTTTTTTTTTTTAAAAAANAAAATGATGAAGATGAAGATGAAGAATATTGTTACTCTATAATTTCCGAATAAAGAAGCAATGAGAAGGAATTACCTGGACAATAATTTTTTTCTATGAATGATGTAATTTTTGAGGAATAAATGAGAATTCACTACCTTTGTCACCATATATGTTGTTAAACGCATGTCTGCATGTTATAGTATAAAGTCTATAAATTAATAATGTTAGGGCTTTGATATTTTATTAATTTATAGAATTATTAAATTATCGATTTTGAAAAAAAAATATTTTTTTATTAATGATCAATTAAAATAATATAATAATTAAATAAAAATAATATACTTTTAATAGTTTATTGTATTTTTATAGTTTCATTCTAAAATTAGAGATAAATTGTAAATATATTTCAGTTCTAATATATATATATATACGCATAAGATTATTTATGGTAATTATTAATTTATAATATTAATAGGACCATATATTTACATATGAGTTTCAAAAATATTTTGATCTTATTATCTTATCCAATTTTACTTAATTTTACACTAGTCCGACTTGGTATCATAGAAATTTTTATTTTTTATAGAGTTTATTAATTTATCGAATATTAATTTATAAAGTTTATACTGTATAAAGTTTTGATTATCATCAAAATTGGAAAAGCTGAAGTCCAACGGAAGCTGATTTTAATACATAGCACACAGTTTACAAAATAGATATTCGCATAATCTCTCTTTTCAAAACTTAGCATTAACTCACACATACATTCACGTGTATGTTTTTACTTTTTTTGTTCACTGTTTAGCTAGTTTCATCATATAATAGGTACTAATTAGCAACTCCCATTTATTTTTGAATCAAAGCCATAAAGCACCAACGCGTTTAAGCATTGGAAGGAGAGAACGATTGAGATGAAGACTCATGACTTCATTGGTTCCACCAACAAGTTGCCCTCCTATGAACACTACAGGCACGGTCGGGCTGCAGCCAAGCTGAGCCAGTGCTTGCTCTATCTCCTTTCCTCTGTTGATCTCGTCTAGCTCATAGATCGTCGGGTTCACTCCAAAGTCTAAGAAGAGAGTCTTGATTGTGTGAGACATGCAACACGAGTTCTTGCTAAAGATCACTACCGACTTCTCGGAGATCATCTTTTGTAGCTTATCCATTAGGGTTATAGTCTGAAGGGTGTTAGAAAAGCCGCTTGAAGATGAAAAGGAAAATTGTTGCGTTTTGATCAAAATGAGATATTATGGATGAAAACTGGAAAGCTATAGAAAATTTATAGGGAGATTGTGATAATTATGAGTGAAGATAAGGAGTGACTTGATTTTATATGTTAGATGTAGTGAATGGGCTAAAGGCCCTTTATATAGCTTTGTAAGGTACGTAAGCTTTCATATTTACGGATTTAATTTTAATGATCCCTTTTTCTAAGAGAATAAACTTTAGACATTGTGCCTTTGTGCCTCTTGCAGCTAGAGAATATAAAGTGTAACTATCAATTAGTTGGGTAAAACGTACAGATAACAAAATCTTGTAGAACAGATGACGATATCTGATACGGACGAAACATGTCATATCTGTTGGAACTAATTTAACAAGCCTTTTGGGCTTAGGCTCATGAGAATGATTGTATAGTAATCTATATTATTATTTGCAAAGTTATTTTGGAGAATGAACCTCTTTTATTCACTTTCACAAGATAATAATATAAATAATTTTAACAAAACTGTTTATTTTTTTATTATATTTTTTTTAATAGATATTCTTATAAATAAACTATAAGATAAAATATTAAAATTATAAATTCAGAAAATTTGGCAACATATATGATAAATATAATAATTAAAAATAAATATATTTATATTATTTATTTAATCCTTTAGCAAATTTTCTTTGGTTTTGATGTATCTTCTCAGTCTTAATAAAATAAATATTTGTTGGACTACGAGAAAAATTACCATTTCTCCTTAACATGGGGTTTATCGACATAGATTAATTGGTCCGAGAGTTCGTTATAAAACTCATTTATCTATTTTTTTTTCTCTTGATTGTCTCCCACACAATTCTCCAATCAAGAGAGAGAGAGTGAAACAACCAAGCTTTTTAAAAAAAAAATAATTAGCAATGCAGAATTCTCATAAGAAAATCAATAATTAATAAATCAAATAATC
The DNA here is from genome assembly GCA_900406535.1 of Noccaea bulbosa. NCBI lineage: Eukaryota > Viridiplantae > Streptophyta > Magnoliopsida > Brassicales > Brassicaceae > Noccaea > Noccaea bulbosa. Next base: position 6,025 of record OVBJ01002203.1, read on the forward strand.
AGTTCAACAAATAAAACCAATAAAATGAAAGAACTCTAGCAACCTAAACACGATTGTTTGCTAGCCAAATAAGGATAAGCAACAACAAATTCCTAGCTTCCTCATCGTCTCTCGGCCTCATTCCGCGGTGGAACATTCCTGTTATCTGCATCACATTGGAATAGAGATGCGTAAGTATTATCATAAATACTTAGTGAATGGATTATCCTGCCTACAGGCCATGTACGTCCACCACCAAACAGTACATCAAACAAAAACAGCATTAAACAAAAGCAGCAATGATTAACAAAAGCAACAGACTCGCAATAGTACTCGTGTCGATCGACACCGAGCTGGTGTCGATCGAGACCGTCCTGACGCCTCAACTCCAAAAGCAACGAAACAGTGCGAAACAGATCAATAAACACGAAATCAATGGGATTCAACCCACATAAACGATCCGAATCACGAAAATACGAAGAACAGCTCAAGAACAACAATATAAACTCATGGATCACAAAAACTCAGGTGATAAACGGACCTACAGTCACGCACTCACCTTGAAAAGGATTGAAAAGGACAAAGGAGATGAAAGCCACGAAGAACAGCAACAGATCTAGCCCAAAAACTCAGAAATCTCTCTCAAATCGCCTCTCCTTTGCTCTAGAACTCTGATTCTCGAAAAGTGAGCTTACTCCGCGGCTGCACACTTCTCAAGATGCAAAATAGGGTTTCTCTTTTCCCAAATCGAGCTAAACCGGCCGACTTAAAGCAAACCGGTCGATTTTCCTGAAGCTGGTGTCGATCGACACCTTTCCCTGGTGTCGGTCGACACCCTCGACCCGAACCAACTCCAATTGCAATTCGATCGACTTAAACCGGAGTCGAATCCGATAACCGATGTCGATCGACACTCCCTTCGGTGTCGATCGACACTAGTGATTCAAAAGCTTTTTACACATTTTCTCCGAAGTGTTTGAATCTTAGACCGACTGTACAACAATCAAACAAGAATATGTACAATCAATCCTAAATTCACACCTCAAAGAGCCTATGTAATCCACTCCTGAATCTCTAATGTCGTCCGATACCACTTCCAAAACAACTTACCGGTTCACAGATGTTACAGAGAGCTACAACTTACAAGTGAACAAAATCACTGACTTTAGCATCAAAGCACTAATTTCAAAAAAACGACTTCGACTAAACCAATTTGCTCTTACTACCAGAAAATGGGTAAAAAATGAAAGAATTATAGAAGAAGAGTATACAAAAAACCAATAAAAATAAGAAAAATGAGAAGTCAAAGTTGATGAAGAATATGAAGAAAAAAACACATTAAGAAAATGAGGTACTGGAAATGAAGAAAAGACGAAGATAAAGACCAATACAAACTGGAAAACCAAAAAAAAAAGATGTGAAACTCAAAGAAGAAAAAATCCGTGATTACCTACTTGAAATAAAGTGTTAAACAAACAAAAAATGAATATGATCGTATAATGCTACTGATTGTAACATAGTTATTTAGCAATTTATAAAAAAATATGATACAAAATCTTGAAAAATTTATAATTAATAAACAATAATTTTAAAATATAAGTACATCCCGCACAAGGCGCAGAAAAAATTACTTAATATTTTATAAAATAGAAAGATTCAAAAATCTTATTAAAGATAAAATTTAATCTCGTGCGAGGCACGAGAAAACACCTAATGTGAGGTAAATAAAAAATACTTTATTTATCCACACAGTGTGGACCACACAGTATACTATAAATTTATGGTGATAATCAAAACAAACAAAAGTTCAATAACTTTTAGTGGGACACTATAAAAATTGAGAAAAAAAATTCATTATGTAACACAACACATATGTATCGGGCCGGGCTCAGATCTTGTGGGTCAAAGCCCACAAAATATATTCTTTTTGAAATAAATCTCTATTGGCATTGTTGTTGATAATTCCCAAAACGAAATTGCATAATGTTGCGGATAAATCTTTTAAGATATATTGAGTCAAATTTTTGTTTAGATAAATTCGAAAATAGCCCTGTAAAAAATCCATGTCCCTTTCGGTTTCAATCAAGAAGATTTGTATGTATGATGAAAATTTATATAGTTTTATGTATGAAGAAAATTTACATATCAAAAACAAGATCTTATTTTTTAAATTATACTGTTTAATTTACTAGGTAATGAAAGAAGTTTGCATCGATCATGTTCTTGTTTATTTGTGTAGTTTGTCTCTTCTTAGGTCTTCCTCCTTCCTCCCTCTGTTCCTCGACAGCTTTGAAGCGTTTCTTTTCGATTTGTGATACAGATCTGTAGATCTAGATCCGTCGATCTGTTTTTCTTCCAGTTGGCATCGATCCTGCTACGGCGAGGCTTGCTTTTTCCTCGTGTGGTTCGTTAGTCTTTATTTCAGTTACGGTTACAGCTGTAACATGGTGGCATATAGTGAGCGGACCAAAGTTAGCAGCCCTTTTGAGAAGAGGTAGGTTCGTCTCGGTTAGTGTTCGGTTCGGTGTGGTGGTGCTTCATGGTGTGTGGTTCTGGCTCTATCATCGATGACGAAGGTTTCAGGTAAGTTCTAGTGGTTCTTCTGAAGGTCAATTTCACCATGTCTTGCCCCGGCTGTGCGTAAAGGCTTCCGATGCTATTTGCTTATATCTTTTGAAGTTTTAGTCTTGGTTTTGGGAGATTTTAGCTATAGTCTTATAGTTTGTCCTCTTTTGGGCTTTGTTTCTGGGGTTTATCCTTCTTCTCTCGGCTCTGTTTTCGGGGTTTAATAGTCTGCCGCCGGTTTTGTTTCCGGGGTTTAATCGTTTACCACCAGCTTATGTATTTCACCTTTGTAGTTTGGTTGGTGTGTAACATGTTAAACGATATAGGAGAAAGTGTTATCCTTCTTATTCCATCTCAATGTGTTTATATACACCATACATCTTATGTGAAAACCTAACCCTAATATACGTTAAAGGAATATTAACATATTACAAGATATTCTTATATATTTACATATGATCCTCTAATACTCCCCCTAAAGTTGGAGCATGCAAGTCACGTGTGCCCAACTTGCGCCTAAGATACGAGAACTGTTGAGACCCCAATGCCTTGGTAAAGATATCCGCCAACTGCTCTGTTGTTTTCACGTGCGAGGTAGCAAGAGAACCCTTCTGTATCTCATCACGGACAAAGTGGCAATCAGACTCAATGTGTTTTGTCCGTTCATGAAACACCAGATTCGCTGCAATATAGAGTGCCGCCTTGTTGTCACAATAGAGCTTCATCGGTTGTGTATGAGAAATACCGAAACACTACAAAAGTTTGCGATTCCATTTCAACTCCTTGGTAGTAAACGCCATCGCTCTATATTCAGACTCAGCAGAGGAACATGACACCATATCTTGCTTCTTAGTCTTCCATGAGACAGGAGAATCACCAAGTAAAACCATAAACCCACTAAGAGAGCGACGAGTCATCGGACACACATTGTAATCCGAGTCACAATATGCATTGATCTGCAAATCATCATTAGAGATCAAGAGGATGCCTTGTCCTGGACAACCTTTAAGATATCGTACCACTCGAATCGCAGCCTCCCAATGCTTGATACGGGGATTCTGCATAAACTGTGCCAACATATGCACAGCATAAGACAGTTCCGGTCTAGTAGCGGTGAGATATACCAAACGACCTACCAATCTTTGATAACTCACCGGATCATGATAGTAATCTCCCTCATCCGTAGCCAACTTATGGTTCTGTTCCATCGGAGTGTGCACCGGTTTAATGCCCAACAAACCGCACTCCTTAACAATATCAAGTACATACTTTCTCTGAGACAAGTAAATCCCATCCGGAGCTCGAGAAACTTCAATACCAAGAAAATATTTGAGAAGGCCCAAATCTTTCATCTTAAAACATTGGCTCAGATATCCTTTGAACTTGGCAATAGCTTCTGGATCGGTGCCACCAATCAACAAATCATCAACATATATGAGAACATAAAGCCTCATAGACCCACGAGTAAGAGTAAACAAGGAGTAGTCCGTTGTATTTTGAATAAATCCATACCCCTTTAATGCAGCCGTTAGCTTGGCAAACCAACATCGTGGTGATTGGCGAAGACCATACAATGACTTCCTCAATCTACACACCTTCAACTTATCACCTCATTCAAATCCGAGTGGCAATTTCATATACACCTCTTCTTCAAGATCTCCATGCAAGAATGCATTATGGACATCCATTTGGTGAACTTCCCATCCTTTCACCGCAGAGATCTTGAGAAACATTCTCACCGTCGTCATCTTAATTACCGGAGAAAAGGTTTCATCGTAATCTATCCCTTCTTCCTGGCGATTTCCATAAGCTACCAACCTAGCTGTATACCGTTCGACCTTGCCGGTGGACTTATATTTGATTGTGAAAATCCAATGACACCCAATCGCTTTCCTGCCCGGCCGAAGCTCGGTGATATCCCATGTTCTACTTCCCTCCAATGCACCAACTTCATTCGAAACCGCATTTCTCCAACGTTTATCTTTCATTGCTTCTCGAAAGGATGTAGGTTCGCTCTCAGCCGTAATAGCAGCAAGAAAAGCTCTGTGAGAGGGTGAGAAACGATCACAATTAACATAATTCGAAATGGGATACTGGACCATACCTGTTGCCAAATATGCTGGTGGAGGTGAGTTGTGAGAGAGAGAGAGAGGGTCTTTAGAGCATTGCGTTGTGTGAAGAATAAAACCATCAAGATGAGTGGAGGTGGTTCTTTCTCTCTGACTCCGTCGTGTCGGTACAACCTCCTCAACCTCACTACTCTGTTCATTAGTCATCTCGTGTTCTGTGTCTATCCCATTGTCACTGTCACGATCGCTCCCCCTTTCGTCCTGCTGCAACCTCTGTTCCCCATCTCTGAGTTCAATAAACTCATCTTCATAAGCCACAATCTCGTGTTGTGTTGGTGCCTCAAGAATCGTGTTCTGTTTAGTCATCGAAGAAAATGGGAACTCTTTTTCTTCGAAGATAACATCTCTGGAAACAAAGAATTTTTGTTTCTCTATATCTCATACACGCCAACCCTTTTGTCCAAAAGGATAACCCATAAACTCACCTCTACGACTTCTTTCTCCAAACTTATCCTTATCACGCAACACATTTCTCGCAAAACACAAGCAACCAAACACTTTAACTGTTCCATAGCTCGGAGCAACTCCGTGAAGCATTTCAAATGGTGTTTTGCCATCCAAGATGTTTGATGGGGTGCGGTTAATCAGATGACACGCCGTCAATACACACTCTCCCCAAAAACGTATCGGTAAACTTGCTTGGAACATCAATGAGCGAGAAACATTCAAAATATGTCGATGCTTTCTCTCGACACGCCCGTTTTGTTGTGGGGTGTAGACACAACTCGTTTGATGCAAGATCCCTTCTGCAGCAAAATATGATTTCATCCCCATAAACTCTCCACCGTTATCACTCCTCACTACACGGACACGTTTATTAAATTGCCTTTCCACCATTTTGAAAAAATTTCTCATAGTTTCGGCTACCTCCTTCTTTTCTTGCAACAAAAAGACTCAAACAGCTCTAGAATAATCATCAACAATAGTAAGAAACTATGCAGCTCCTGAGGAAGAAAGAGTTTGATATGCACCCCACACATCACAATGAATCAAATCAAAACTTCCAACTGCTTTATTAGAACTCTCATGAAAACAATCTCGGATTTGTTTAGCCCTTAAACAAATCTCACAAATAGTTTTAGATTCAACTTGTTTTCCAACACCCAAATCACTAGATAAATAAGACAAAACACTGTTCGAGGGATGACCCAATCTTTGATGCCATAAACCACATGAACCAGAACTCACAACCTTGTTCGCCTTTGCCCCCATAACTCCACGAAAGACATAGACTCCTCCTCTCTCTTCACCCGCTCCAATCAGCATCTTCGACTTGCGGTCCTGCAACACACATAACTCATCAGTAAATGTTATAGAGCCCTTGATGATTTTAAGCACTTTAGCCACAGAAATCAAAGAACATGTTAATTCATTCGAATACAACACGCCTTTGAGCCACAAATCTTCTCCAAGACACAGATCTCCTTGCTTTGTCGCTATAGCTGAATCACCATTAGGTAATCCAATAGGACAAGGATGTATATCGGTAACATTGTGCAATAGGTCAAGATTCCATGTCATATGGTGCGATGCACCTGTATCACTAATAAACTCCCCACAATCAGTCTTACCATTCAAATTTTCATTACTCTCTTGTTTCTTTGAGGATAGAAACATCAAAAGGCTCGTCCATTGTTCATCGCTAAGCTGAGGAAGAGATGCTCGATCGTAATTTCCTTCTTGTCTCGTCATGTTCGCTTGTACACTTGTTTGTCCATCTCCCGCTGACTGGAGTTGTGCTGAGTATGCGCGTCCTGGTGATCCTCTGCCTCGGCCAGAACGTCCCGCAACACCACCACCTCTTCCATACCTTCCACGAGTGCCTCCTCCTCTGCCTCTTTCAACAAAATCACGTCCTCTCTCACCCCACCAATCTGGATATCCTTTGAGTTGGAAACAGTTAGATTGCGCATGTCCATATTTTCCGCAATGCGTACATGTCACATCTTTCTCACGATATTGAAAGGTATTTCTGTTCCCCACATTAGTATTCGCCAAGAATCCTACCACTTCAGCTGGTATATCCTTATTCCTGGTCATTGTTTGTTGCCTCTCTTCACGCACAATGCGTTGATACACTTGTGACAACTTTGGAAGTGGCTCAGTGCTTTGGATAGTTGATCGCACAATTCCATATCTCTCCGAGTTCAAACCCGTTAAAAACGTGTTTGTTCTTTCTTCTTCACGATCTTCTTCTAGCTGTGCCTTAAGTTCTCCACAAGTGCACGTCCGTATTGGCTTATATATCGCCAACTCATCCCACATCTTTTTGAGCTTGCCGTAGTAGACGACAACCGTATCACCTCCTTGTCTACAGTTCGCAATCTCAGCTCGGAGTTCGCTTATGCGTGGTCCATTCCCTGCCGAAAACTGCAACTTCAAATCCTCCCATAGTTCATGGACTTCGTCCACCATCGAGATTGAGGCCTTAAGGCTAGGCTCAATCGTATTCATGATCCATGCAACGAGCATAGAGTTCACAACTTCCCACTGTTCAATCTCTTCATCCTCGGTTGGTCTCACCAAGGATCCATCAATAAACCCTAATTTTCTCTTCGTACGCAAAGTATTCCGCACATGCTTAGCCCAATCTTCATAGTTCTCTCCCTTGAGTTGAACCGTTGTTATCAAGTTCCCCGGTCCATCCGATGGATGGAGGTAAAACGGAGACAAGGTTGTCTTGTCTGTTTCCCTTGTGCCGCCTTCCGCAGCCACCAGTTTATCGTTGCCGCCTTCCGCAGTTTTTCCATCTTTCCTGCTTGCTCCTTCAGCTCCGTTCTTCCCCATGATCTCTTAATCGCTTTCAGTTGCTTTGTATTCTTTTAGGATCTTAGCTCTGATACCATGTTAAACGATATAGGAGAAAGTGTTATCCTTCTTATTCCATCTTAATGTGTTTATATACACCATACATCTTATGTGAAAACCTAACTCTAATATACGTAAAAGAAATATTAACATATTACAAGATATTCTTATATATTTACATATGATCCTCTAATATAACACCATTTGAAAAATCTATATAAATCAAGATGAAAAAAAAAAGAAACAAACAAGTTTGCCTGAGCTACCAATACTTTTTGTTTTATAAACACTCAGCTAACAATAATTGCTTGGTAAAAACTAAGATATATTATACAAGATCTTGTAATCCTGGCGTTTGACATATACACATAACAAAAGCTGCATCTCTATCCTTTGCGAAGACTCGAGATCGTACGGTATATCTCCAGCATAATATTTTTCCCTGTATGGGATGGTGTACGTGGCCTCTTCACTTATAGTCAATAACATTTTTTTTTTCATCGAAAATTTCATCATAAATCAATTCGGGAATAAAGCTGAATTTGTATGATTCTTATTTCTTAACATCGCAAAGATTCGTCCTCAATCCACTATGACAAGGCTCAGTGGAACACAGTGAAGGTGGCCCAATTGTGATCCGGAGAGTCGTTATTCATATACTACAAGTGTCAAGGTGATCTTAGCCCGTACATGTCTTATGTAAAAACACATGTTATCGCATCGTATCCAATTCCACAACTACGCCATATCATCTTATACCCTTAATTAGTCATATAAATATTGAAACAAAAGTCGTATATATATATATATATATATATTTTTTTTAGTTTTGAATCTCACTCGAATTTTGGATGTATACATCCTCTCTTGTTTGCAACGCAAAAGGAAATGCACAACATCATTTTTACTCGAGTTTATAGAGTTCTAGAATCAGTCCAAATTTCCCCATATCCGAATAAACCTCATTTTTGCTTCACGTTCTGAGTTCGTTGCCTCCAACTTTCTGATTCTCGCGCATTAAAAGATCTAAGAGAAGTTTGTGAATATTTCTCTTATTAAACAGAGTAAGACTCGTGGTCCTATTATACAAGAAGATCTTTGTAACTAGGAATTAATATTAAAACTGAAGTACAAAAGATAAATTTGTAAATAAATTTTCAAGGAGAATAAGGAAAATTACAAAAACAAACAGATACATAAAGAAAGAAACGTGTTTGGAAACATGTTTATTTTGGGTTATTTTTGACCCAAAAAGTGAGTTCTACTGAGTTAACTTAGTACACGAGATGACATGAGCCCGAGATCCGTAAAAGAAAACACGGATATATACTTAAAATGAACTGGCATAATCCAGAAATAAACCAAACTGGACACATTTCTTTCATCCTATATGGATTGGATCCTGTCATCCTGAAATGATCACCCGGTTCGTGTTAAAATAAACATGAATACCTTCAAAACATAAAAATGCGCGGATCCTAGGCGAAGAATCCTTCATGTCACACAAAGATATTAAAAAGTGGATGACATGTTTTAAAAATGAAATAAAGCCCATACTGTTAGTACCAGAATTATCACAATTCCTTGAGCCCGTTATAATTAATAACACCATGCAAGTCCGGCCCGTTTTCCACTTCCACCTCTTCAAAGAAAAAGAAAGACTTGGAGAAAAAGATTAAATCCTAGAAGAAAGGAAAGAGACCAACACCAAAGAAGAATATTTCCATAAGAGAAAAAAAGAATATTTTGAAGAAGCCGACCTCCTCTCACTATATATTGAAATCCCTCATTCATTGAAGACAATTAAGAAAATCCTTGAGAGCAGAGGAAAAAAAACACGAAACCCTAGCTATACTTTTATTCTTTATTCTTTAATCTCTTTGTATTCATCTCGGCAAACCTTGTTGCCGAGACGAATCACCCCTTGTAATCTTTGTACTTTGGTTGATCTTAATAAAAAGTCTCTCCTAAACCCCACATCTCTTTTATAACACTATTGTGCTATTTTGAGATTCAACACATACCACAGTCCATTATCTTCTGTTTTCAAATTTTGAATCCAATAGATCATTAGCATAATAAATACTCCAGCCTCGAAGAACGAAAAATCTGCAATAATTTCCATAAATATTGTTAATTAATTGTATCAATCAAATACAAAAACAGAAATATCATAAACAACAATAATAACTCAAAATTCTTTCCACGCAAAATGTAAGGAGCTTTCTACAAAACTCGCTAATTAACTAAATGAATATACTTGAAAGAGACTGGTGTCCAGGAACAGGCGCTGAATAAATTTCCATGGATCTTCTGGTTTCTCTGGAAAGCAAGAAATGAAAAAGTTTTCGATAACACAGATGTAGAAGCTCTAAATACTCTGCAGCTAGCAACCGCAGAATCTGTCGCGTGGTTCAATGCTCAGAATATTGAGAAGAACTGGAACGAAGACGCACCTCAACCCCCATCAGCCACACGAGACGAGACAGATAATTGCCTCCCAAGATGTCAGACCGATGCCTCCTGGGGCCTCGACTCTAACTATAGTGGAGGTGGTTTCGTATTCCTCAAGGAAGACGGGAGCAGAGTTTTTGGTGCAACAGCAACGAACCATGCCCTATCTCCTCTTCATGCAAAATTCGATGCTTTAAGATGTGCAATGAAATCAGTTTTGGACCAGGGATTAAAATCCATGAGGTTTGAAACAGATTGTATACAGCTTATCAAGCTCGTAGAAGAAGACGAAATATGGCCTTCTATGGCTACGAAATTAGACGATTTTCATCTCATTAAATCATCCTTTGTTTTTTTTTCTATCTTTTTTATTCCACGTATGTTGAATGTCCGTGCCGATTGCCTCTCAAAAGGTGCTCGAGCACGAGGTTTTCCCTTTTCATATGTAAACTCTTTGGTTCCGAGTTGGCTGGCTCATGAAGCTTGTCTCCTCGGTCTGGCTTAATAATATTACATGGGTCTCGTTGTAAAAAAAAAAAAAACTAAACGAATATACTTAATACCTAATCTAAAACATGTACTTAGCGCACAAAAGAGACATACATTCATAAATTTTGGTATACTGGTTTTGAAAATCCGGTACCCAAAAAGAAAAATCAAAAATTCTTGCGTAAATATTCCTACCAAAAAAAATAAACCGTATGATAATATTTTCAAACATATTGATTAAAAACCTAATGACCCATCTTAAAAACTATAAATACATTGTTCACATGGACATTGGAGTACATACCTCGAATTTGCGATCATGAATGAAAAAGCAATCAAAAGCTCTTTCTTAATCACCAAGCAGGACCCGATTGATTCTCTTAAATCATTGGTTGAGCTGGTAGAACCCGATTGATTCTCTTGAATCATTGGTTGAGCTGTGTTTATCGTAACTTCCGCTACATCAGTTGGTATCAGAGCCGCGTCTCTTTGATTTCTCAGTCAAAGAACGATTCTGCATGTCATGTTGATTGGCAGTTGCTACACTTTCGAGGACGAAAGTCCTTTTGTCGAGAGAGAAGAAAGTCATGAGATATATCGAGAGATCTATGGCAATCCGTTTTACGACGTTTATGAAGATGATGAGATTTACAGAGAAATCTGTGGTGATCCCATATTTGATACCTATGAAGATGATATTTTAAACATTGATCATGTTGATTTGTGTTCAAACATGGTGGTTTCAGAAAAGCTGCGCAAAATCCGGTTCATGCAGATCTAGGGCAGATTCGCATTCTTTCATCGAAGCTTGATTGTGGAGATGGATCTAGAAAGATCTATTTGGTTCCAAGAACACGGCTAAAGATTCGAGGACGAATCTTTCTTGGCCGGCGAGACCTGATGCAGCATATATTTAAATTATTTATTAAATATGATATTATGTATTATTTATATTTAATGTGTTTCCTATTTTAATTAGGATTAGCGTTTTCATGGTTTTTATGCTTTCTTATAAATAAGCTGTTTATGCCTCATTTTGTATTCAGTTGTTGATTTTTAATAAAAGAGCTTAGGCTTTAAGAGAAGAGTATTCTCTGTCCTTTTTTTCGGTAGATCTATCGAGATCTCAACGAGTTCAAGTAGCAGTTCCTAAGCGAAAATTCTATTGAATTCTTTGGTTGATCTGGCAGGTCCCGATCGATTCTCTTAAATCATTGGTTGAGCTGTGTTTATCGTAACTTCCGCTACATCAAATACACATCTTGCATACGCATAAAAAAACACAATAAGCTTTCTTATAAATTCGATGAAAACCAATTTCAGCAAGCATTTCTTTGGTATCCAAATCATTACTTATGTGATGTAATAGCAAGATCTAAACTTCTTCGGTAACAAACTTCTACAGGGAAACACACCTACAGTACCTTAGGAAAAAACGGTCTGGAACTCCGGAGGAATCCGGAAGCATAGCTTCCTAACTTGGATATTTGTGTTCAACAGGTGTCCTACAAGAGATGGAATCATCAACGGGGGCCCAACAACTCCCATGAAACTAGAGACCATCTCTTCTTCGATTGCCCATATTCACCTAGTCAATCTGGAGAAGAATATGGCTGAGATAGTGAGACTAGAAGAAGAAATCAATGGCTCATATCCAAAGTTACTTCTGAGTAAACCACAAAAAAAAAAGAAAAAAAAAAAAAAAAAAAAAAATCGATTCATTGAGAAAATTGTATCCAGTTTCATCTTCTTGCATGTGTCCCTTTTATCTCTGTAATTAAAACAGACTGACTTTCAATCTATCTCGGATCAAATAGAGAAGCTCTTAATTGTGCATTACACTTCCATCATTTCCTATTTATTTTTGGGAAAATTGGAAATAAAGAATATTTTGAATATAAGTTTGGTGATCTACACCTTTTCATATTTTGAAATTTTTTGGACAAAATTAACCTTATATAAGATATTATAATAATCAAATAATTATTTAAAAATTTAAAAAAATATGAATAAAAATATAAAAAATTGAAAACAGTATAGTGACATTTTTTTGATTTTAAGTGTTTAGAAAAAAAAAATTGAAAAAAATATATTTAATTTTTGCTCTAGTTTTTTTAGAATCTGCATTCTACGTTCTAAACTTTTTAGAATATGTTTTCTAACGTTTCAACATATTCTAAAATATTTAGAATCCGTTTTCTACCATTTATACATATTCTAAAACTTTTAGAATGTATATTCCATGTTCTAAAATATTTAGAATCCGTGTTCTACCATTTGTACATATTCTAAAGCTTTTAGAATGCGTCTTCTAAAGTTTGTACATGTTCTAAAACTTTTAGAATGCATATTCTATGTTCTAAAATTTTTAGAATCCGTATTCTAATGTTTGTACATATTCTAAAACTTTTAGAATGCGTCTTCTATGATTTAAAGAATGCAAATTCTAAAATTTGTACATGTTCTAAAAAGTTTAGAATGCACATTCTATCTCATTTCTCATTTCTAAATTCTTAAAAAACAAAAAAAAAAAACAATATTAGGAAATGAAATCTCAAAAAATCTCTCTGAATATCTCCTTCTTTTCTCATCCTCTCCTTTGTCATCTCTCTTTCCTTTCAATCTCAACATCTCTTTTTCACTTCTTCTGCTCAGTTGTATCTCACCTTTTCTCCAACTGGTAAGCAATTGCCTTGAACTCAAAAAACATCGTCGACCGATTACTCTCCCACAACCGGTCGGTTCGGTTCTTTGTTGACGATTTATACATGAAAAGATAGGTACCGATCGGTCTAATGTTCCAACCGATCGCTCTGACGTTCGGACCGATCGTTCTGATATTCGAGCCGATTGGTCTGTCGTGATCTGAAACTATTTTGCACCTTATTACATTTCTTGTCTATCGCAGGTGAAAATGGTACATATATATGCAAGTTGTGGAGTATGAAAATCGTTTCAGAACAACGAAACACAAGAATTGCATGATGAAGCATAATGTAATCTTGCATGACTAAGATAAAGAATAAAAAGTTGTAGACAGATCAAAATTTCAGAAAACATCAAACACAAGAATTGTATAACTCAAATCTCAACTAATCAAAATCATATATCAGCTGCAAACACCAGGCAAAACTTGAAGTTAAGAAAAGCACATAATCAACTCACAACCACTACACTCTCCTCCTGAAACAACAACGCTTTTTTTTTTTTTTTTTTTTAAATTAAACAATTCTAGCGGAAGTCTTAAAATAAATTAAATAAATAAATCAA
>OVBJ01002204.1:0-19694 GCA_900406535.1 Noccaea bulbosa
TAATTTGCAAAAAAAAATTAGTTCGCGGGTTTTTTTGCACAAAACCCTTTTTTTAACCTTTGGAGTATTGATATTTAATCTTTAATTAACTATATATTAGATCTTTCATAATGTTAACTTTATAGCTCTAGCCGACAAAAAAGAGCTCCAAACTATTCTTCCATCTAGTGGAGATATTTGATACGGTGAATCTGTGAGTGTATATATCCCTCTGACTCTCTGAGGTGAAGAATATCAAGTGAACATTGAACTCTTACAACAAAATAGAGTGAAAAACAATTTGTCTTTATAAGAATTACAAACACTTTTGTCAATTGTCAAAAGATAACGCAGATGTTTTATCTTTTATAATTAGCCTACTTTATATTAAATCTAATGACTTTTTTTACGAGTACTTGAGTGGGATTGGGAAAGTTCCAGCGATTGCGGATGAAAAGCAAATGTTTCAAAAGTATGTGGATCAAAAATGTAATTATGTAATATTTTTTTTTGCAAATATTCCAAGAACATGTTGGTCTTGAATGCGTCAAGTAATTAGTGATTTAAAATAGAAATGGGACATAAATGACGCAACGATGATTATGTTTAGTAGAGACTAGAGAGGTGTCAAACTTTTGGGTGGTGTCGTTGTCGTCTCCGTGACACTACCCACCACGACAATCTTGTGTTAATTGGTCAATTGCGGTGACCTGCTTTTTTCTGTATGCCTTTCGTAACGAGTCAAAACCACATTTAAGAAACCAATATTTATTTATAAAACGAAATTAACGTTATGGCTTTCATACTCTTCATTAGACGAATGAAATGCCTCTTCGTTTTATAAAAAATATTGGTTTTTTATACCTCTCTTTATTCACGACAATGCTTTCACCATCAATTCATCTAACAACTAAACTCAACCGAAATCAAGTTTTGAATACATGATTTCCTCTTCAAACATATATACAAACTCATTTTATCATTTTATAAACTTATATTCTTCAATTTCTTCTCCATCTTCACTCCAAAAACTCACATTTTCATATTTTCAAAGTTTATGTTCATAAATCTTATCATCACGAGTGTGAGAGATCATGCTAACGGTTAGAGAAGCTCTAAATCGAAGTTCTAGACCGTCAATGTAACTTAAGATCACGGCAAAGTAAATATCCGGTCGATTTGAATGAATTTCACATATTTGTAGCGAAGTAGACTTCATATATTTGTAACGAATGAATTTCACATATCTGAATAAATTTCACTGGTCAACGAACATGCTAATTTTGCAATTGACTTACCATGTTGTAGCTATACGAATAGGAAGAAGAAAAAGCTTAATTAACTAGTGTAGTTATTTGTATGTAGAGATGTTTGCCAAATTACCTAAATAGATTGTTAACGAAAAGTATATTCACTGAAAATTTCTCACGAAAAAAAGAAAGAAAAAAGCACTAGACTGTAAAATACAAACAAGAAACATGATGATGATGCAGCTTATTCTTGGCTCACGTTTGATCAAAAGCCCATATTAGACCCACTAGAAGCCCAATAATAACTCCAGAGTATGTTAGCTTCTTCTTTCCCTTACTCTACTCTTTTTTCACGCTTACTCTCTATTTCGACTGAGAAGAAAACGATCACGGAGATGGCGAGAGCAAGCTCTATTCTACTTGGGACGATCCTCCTTTTCGGAGCCATAGCTCTAATCCAGGTTAACTTTTTCTTCTTCTTCTTCTTCTTCTTCTTCTTCCCTCCTCTCGATTCTTGATCCGTTCATTGTCTGATTACATTCATTCGACATTGAATCTTAAAACCACAATGATCCAGATCTACAACTGTGAATTGATTTCCTTTATTTATGACTCCTTATTGTGATAGAAGTCAGGAGATCGTTTAAGCCTCTAAGTGTCTACGGATTTGGCTAAAAATCAACGATGTGATTACAGTTTCTGATCGAATCTCTGTTGTTATTAAATGGATTTTGGTGGGTTTTTTTATAATTAGGCAAAGAAAGATCTTCAGGAAATCACTCACAAGGTTTACTTCGATGTAGAGATTGATGGGAAAGAGGCTGGTATGGTTCTGATGATCTTTAATGGAAATGCTGTTTAACATCTGTATTCTTGGTTTCTTCTGATGTTTGATACTCTGATTACTGTTATGTTGCAGGTCGAGTTGTTATAGGCCTCTTTGGCAAGACAGTTCCAAAAACTGCTGGTAAAGTTTACATTTTTATTTATTTTTGTTTAATTTGCATAAGCGTTTTAAGATCCAAAGAGAGAGTTAATCCGTGAGTTGTGTGTTTCCTTCTTGCAGAAAACTTCAGAGCTCTTTGCACTGGTAAGCTACTTTTCACAAATGTGAAGTTTGTGTGTTGTTGATGATCTTGGAGATTTAGTCTGGTGAGAGTGTAGTGCTTAAAATTTTAACGGGGATGTACAGGTGAGAAAGGTGTTGGGAAGAGTGGGAAGCCTCTACACTACAAGGGAAGCAAGTTCCATAGGATCATACCAAGCTTTATGATCCAGGGAGGTGATTTCACGCACGGGAACGGTATGGGTGGAGAGTCAATCTATGGTCAGAAGTTCAAAGATGAGAACTTCGAGCTGAAGCACACCGGTCCAGGTGATTATTAGTTTGGCAAGTATATATATAGAAAGTGGTGTGGGTTTTGAGGCTGATGGTTTTTTTGCCTCGTCAGGTTTTCTTTCCATGGCAAACTCTGGAGAAGACACAAACGGTTCGCAGTTTTTCATCACGACCGTGACGACAAGCTGGTTAGATGGAAGGCATGTGGTGTTTGGGAAAGTGGTTCAAGGAATGGACGTTGTTTTCAAGGTTGAAGCTGAGGGGAAGCAGAGTGGTACTCCTAAGAGCAAAGTTGTTATCGCAGACAGTGGAGAGCTTCCTCTCTAAACCCTTCAAACACTTCTTCTTCTTCTTCTTCTTGAGGAGAAAATAGGTTTTTTAAAGTTGCTCTCTTTCAGACTCTAAAACACGCCTTGAATGCTATCGCCTCTTCCTATCTTCAAATGAAAACAGAATCACTTTTGAGAGCCATCTTTGTGGTGTATTACTCATATCTTCTAAGAGCTATTTCAATCCATAATACAAACAACCAACCACTGACAAAGTGAAAATGTATCATCATCTAAATGATACTTAATTCGTGATCGTGACACAACGGAACGGAGCTGCCTAGTGTAGTCTTAGAGATTGAGCTCAGGAACCGGGGGCCGCTCATGGAATTTTTTGGTGAAATCGACAGATAAATCGGAGTAAATCTCCATAACTATCGAAATGTTAACGTTGATTTCGTTGATCAGGGAAACGTTGCTGGCGACGTTATCAGGGATTCGAGACCGGAGGTTGTCGTTGACGCGTTGGATCAAGTCGCGATTCTGATCGAGAACGAGCTGCGCGCGCTTGAAGCCGTTACTAAGTATCCCAAACCTCCACGTCGTCAAACTCCTCATCCGCCGCCGCAACATCTTCGTCGTTTATTCCTACGAGCGATCGACGACTCGATGCTTCCATTTTTTCCGAAATTCGTTAAAGGAGCGAGTGAAGAAGCGGTTATACGGGTCAAGAAGATAACTGTGACATAATTTTCGTGAAGGGTTTTTTAGAGGAGCTCTTTACCGGTAAGCTCCTCTCAAGATGGTCCCGCCTTTTCAAGATCAAAGAAGTGAAACCATATAGAGCAATAGTTCTTTGGGATCCTAGTTGAGGAGACTTTACGGTAAATGGACAAAAACTTAAGCCCTACCTAGCAAACAGTCAAACACGGACAAGGAAGAAGAATAAATCATCCCCTTAGTCGATGCACCCCCAAGCCTAGAAAGGGAAAATAGTCGAGCTAAATGATTTAAAACAAAGCATTTTGTGGGAGGCAACCCACATGGGGTTTTTTTTTTCTTTTTCTTTTATCATTACTGCATGCATAAAAATACAAAAATAAATATTTTTAGAATGAATACCCAAAATAAGAATAAACAAGAAAATCTTTGGTCTAATCTCTCATTGAACCAAATCCAATTCTATGTGTTCCTACGATGAGTTGAGCATCTATAACAAATTGATTTGCAGCTCTGTTCATCCTGGTTGGGCCGGAATGATTCGATGAGTGGTCGCATGTCTCCATCAGGTCCATTGAAGATCTGCCAGAGTGTATCTTCAATATCTGCTTCGTATGAACTCCTTTTTGGCTGATTCTTCTTTGTGGCTAACTCTGGATGAGTTGAGTATGATCTCCAAGTACTGTTGGTTGAGCTTGGAGTTTTGATCTTAGCCTCCTTTTGAGATGAATTCAGCTCGCATGTCTCTTTAGCGCTCCTCAGCTTTATGCTCTCCTCTTCATGGCTCCTGATTCCGTGATCCTTGGTTGATGATGACTTTATGTCCTCATCAGGTTATGTAAGTTGTTTTTTAGTTCAGTCGGAATAAAACTCATATTACAAAAAAAATCTTTCCGTGAATTGTAGAATAAAATTTAACCGAAGAGAAAAATATGTGGCGTCGAATTATGTAATATTAGAGTTAAGAGGTATGAATTGATTTAAGGGTTTTGTATTTAGGGTTTAGGGTTTAGTATTGAAGGTTTTGGGTTTAGTTGTGATGGTGTAATTAAGTTATAACTCTTTTTATAATTTAAATATTACATAACCTTACTAAAGTGTATGTTACACAATCAGGGTTTAATATTTTAAGGTTACCTCTATTTACACTTTCTGATAAGCTGACATGTGTCCTTTTAATTTATATTTCTACTATTTTGAAACTATCAAAATTAAAATTTTAGAATATAAAAGCAACTCACGCTATCAATAAAATTTGATTAATTCATGAATAGCATTTATTTAGTAATTGTGATAAAAATAAAATATAAACAATTTTATAATTTTCACTATAAATATTAAGCCACAAACACCTTAATAACCATTATATTTCAAGTTCCACAAATTTCTTGGTACATTCTAAGACATCAATTTGACTCAATTAACAGTGTTTTAGTTTATTTATTTTTTTTGTTTATATCAGTTTCGTAAGTTCTCCTAAATTTTGCTTATAATTTGCATAAATTTTGTTTATGGTTCGCATAAATTTTGCTTATATTATACTTATTTTTGTGAAGTTAATTTTTGACAACTATCTTTATTTGATGGATAAACTAATTATTTATTTTTGAATAATATTAATTTGTTTATTCTAATTACTAAACTAAATATAATTAATAATAAAATGAACAACATGTGCATCGCGCATGTCTGCCCGTAGTATAAGATATTGCTAAGGTTATGTAACATCAATATAACATAACCTTAGTATTATCAATATCACATAACCCCTACACAACTAGAGCTGTCAACCCAGCCCAAAACCCGTGGGCCAAGCCCATATGGACATTTGCGGGGCGGGCTTTGGCCGATAAAAAAATGTCCGCAAAATATGCGGGGCAGGTTTGGACCTATCAAATTTGTTCGCAACCCGCGGCGGGCCGACCCGCACGGACATATCAAAAACATAAAGCCCAATGGACAGGCCTAGACGGGGCAAACATAAAGTCAAGGAAAAGATTCATTAAAATACAGATCGAGAAAGTAAATACAGTAAAACCTCTATAAAGTAATAATATCGGGACTTTGAAAATTTATTATCTTATAGAGATATTACTTTATCAATAAAATAAATATTTATTAATTTACAAAAATATTTTTTTTAATTCATAATCTTTGAAAATTATTCTTCATTTGATATTGTATTAAAAATTTAGAAAAGAAATTATATGTTAATGTGACATGCATGAATTTGAAATTATGATTAAATCATTTGGATATCGTAAGAAAACATATATTATTAGCTTAAAATATTTATATAAAATTTGATACATGATAAAAGTTTAAATTTTAGAAAAAAATATAGTTACTAATATGTATAATGAATGTGAAAATAGTACAATGACACTTTTGATTGTATTTAAACATAAAACAAATAAATAATGTGTTTAGAACATATTTAACAATTTTAGATACGTATAGAAATTGCATTATGAGTTTTCTATATAATAAAAAGTTAGAGATAAACTTAAATTCATAGTTTAATAAATTTTATTAGGCATATATATGTATAGTTATATATAATTATTACTTTAACTTATTATTAGGACCATATTTTTACATAGAAATTTCAAAAATATTATTATCTTATCATTTTATCGCATATTGCTTATTTTTACACCGGCTCGAGTTGGAACCGGAGAAATTTATTATCTTATAATGATTATTACTTTATCGAGTATTACTTTATAGAGGTTCTAATGTAGTGACGCTTGAGAAATGGCTCAGCATCGACAGGAGGATGTATACCGGTCCCTAGAGGTCCCGGTGGTCATAACTTCTAAAACCCCCAGATTTTTTTTTTTTTTTTTTTTTTTTTCAAATCAACCCGAATTAATATTTTCATAAATATTAATTCTCAACGGTTAATACAAAAACACACAACAACAAAAACTCACAAAACAACTTAAAATAAATCTAGCGACCTAACATACTCGGTTACTAGAAATATAGCGGAAGCAAAACACGAAAACACAAACACACACACGACACACTATCATCCTCTTCTTCGGCCTTGATTCCGCACTCACACATTCTTCTTATCTGCATCACATGGTTATAAGAGATGCCTGAGTATAATTTCATGAAGGGTTTTTTAGATTAATAAAAATGAAATAGAAATAAAAGGTCGTTGCGAAAATCTGATTGAACGGTGACGTATAAAAGTGGTATGCTTTTTTGGGAGATTTCTGAATATAGGCTCAAAAACCCATCTATTGTCCTAATACATTTTTTTTTATCACTTTTTGACTTTATTACCCTTTTAGTGATAAAATAAATGTTTTTAAATGACTTTTGTAAAAACAAATTCTTAACAAATATAGAATAATGGAGAATGTTATGCTATTTGTTTTAAAAAATTAAAAAATGTGTTAAATATAAGATTTTTAAAATTTCTACTTTTTCAAATTTGCAAAGTAGAATTCATATTCTACTTGTTGATATCTTTTCTACTGATAGAAGAATATGATTTCTACTTTATCTTCAATAGTCTACTGGCCGTAGAATATGAAGTCTAACTTATATTCACATTTCTAATAGTGGTAGAAAATACTTTCTGATATAAGATATCAAAGTTCTACCATTAGTAGAAAATATATTCCACGTTTTTCATAATTTATACGCTTAAGTAGAAAATGTTTTCTGACAATTTCACAGATTTTTACCATCCGTAAAATGCGCATTCTTGAAATAACATAGATTCTACGATTCGTAGAATATATGTTCTAGACGTAACACTAAATTCTACCAACTATAGAAATAAAATTTCTGGAAGAATCTGTGAATATCTAGTCGAATATGGAAATTAAATATTTTAAAAATCTTTGAAATCTAACTGTTTCATTTATGTTATTTTAAAATTATTTCAGTTGAAAAAATTATTTTATAATATTCTAAAGATAATTCTAAACAGTTATTTTTATTTTATTAGAATAAAAAGAAGATATTTTTATTTTATTAGAATAAAAAGAAGAAAAAAAAATCTATTCTTTTGTTACATCTAAAATCTAAACTATTATTTAATATAAATTTAAGATTTTTCTTTAAATTTTAATTAAAAAATTGTTTTTTCCTCATTATTAATTCTAAAAACTGATAATGGTTTTATTTTTTTCACTTATTAAAAAGTTAATTTTCAAAAAAATTAACACAAGGGTTAGTTTTCAAATTAGAATTTTTTTTTATAATATTAATCTAACTTTCCCTTTTTCTCTTTGTTATATTATTTTTTAAATTAATATGATTTCTGTCTATGTTAAAAATATACTAATTTCTATTTTGAAGGTTAAATTTGGCAAATTTAGCATTATAAAGTGTATTAGGACAAAATATGGTAAAAAACGTTATGTGGACAAGAGGAGAGTTTTTTGATATTTTTTGCCATATTTTCCATATTTTATTCTGTGTTCAAAAAATTGTTAATCTTGTGGTCGAACTAAATTAACGATTTTTAATCGGAATTAAATCAGAGATTATTTGAGGCGGAAATTTTACCTTAACCAGGTTAAAGCTCACGCGATGCACGGGTAGTGTTGTTATTTTTTCCCACCTTCACAATGTCATAGTTAATATATTTGTTACTTAGTGTATAAGTTAAAATAGTAAAAAAACTCGGGCAAAGTATGTACTTTTTATCTTGAGATAATGCTGTTGAGTATCTCTTTATATACAATATGTTTGTTACTTTTTTTGTTCATCTGCTTTTGATTGGACATTTAGGATTTTCACCATTTCCTTTGATGTCATTCTTAACAACGCTACATAGAGCTGTCTGTGACTGAATACCTGACTTGGGAGATATAGGTCTATATTTTCAAACTTTGTCTTTTGGTTTTCTTTATCATCATCATAGCATAACAAACACGAACCAAATATTGACTCCTTCGCAGTTTGCATTTGGTGTCTGTTGTTGTCATGATGATCTTTGGAGTAAATATTTTTTTTGCACGTTTACTTCCGTATGATCTCAGGCTCTATGACCCTCTCTCCCAACCTTGATACCATCAACCTTGTTCTGTTGTACGATCTCTTTTTCTGGTTTATGTTCTGCATCATGAATATTGGTATATTTAACTTTAGTTGGAGACTATGATTTGGTATTCCCAGGCATGTTAGATTATTCAAATATTCCGGTATATAGAAATTGTTGACTTCGTCCTCGTCAATATCATCAGTCCCTAAGTTTTCTCTGAGTTGAAATACTCTTTCATTTTACCCGGGACTTTAGATAAAATAAATTCATTTACCATGTTAATTGTGAGTTTGTTTTGTCTATTGTGAATTTTGTTTTTGGTATCAATATTTTTGTTATTCATAGATTTATAATGTTTAAAATTTGTTATAGTTTTAATGTTACTATGAGTTTAACTACTTAAAACATAAAAAAGAATTTAAAACATAATTATGAATTATTTTATTATATCCTATCAACTTTTTTTACGTAACAAAATTTTATACTTTATATATTTTTTAAAAAATTATTGATATGTGTTTAATTTGCCTTGCAATATGGTTTTAATTTCTCTTTTGATGTCATTTTAACGGATAAGATTATTTTTTTTATTAGATATTATATCAAATCATATATATCTTTATATAATGTCTCCATAATAATATTTGTTTCTATTGAAACAGGATTTATAGTCATCTAGAAATGGTGAACGGTTTAACGAACTAGTAGAAATATTTTTGTGTATATAAGATATCATGACTGTGTATACATATAATTATATAGAGTACTTTTTATTATTTGCTATTTCATTTTATTTCCATTGTATTAAATATTTCATTTTACCTCTTCCATCTTTTTTCTTTGATAACCATTATTACAGAGGTAAAATTAGAGAATTGATAAAGTTTCCTAACACTTGTCAATGGACTGCCGGTTCTCAGCCCCCAAAACTAATCGATTTCTGTCGTGATTCACCCGTTCTTTTAACTTCTGTCTATTTTCCTCAATTTAATTTATGTCGGTTTCCACAAATTTAATTAAAAACTGAAATTGCGATCAATTCACTAAACTGTGTTATAGGCATATCGCTTTTTAGAGGGAAATATACACAAATCAATTTGTTTGAGGGAAAATATACGGATATATAAAGTTTACAGTGGATTAGAAATAATTTTTTGAGTTACAGGGAAAAGAGGCTAAACGTATTCAACTCAAAGTTTTTTTAGATATCTAATATCATATTTATCTATTTATCATCACAACGTAGCTAGTTATAGAACCTATAAATATATATATTGCTATGAAAAAAATGGTATAGACCATAGAAAACACATTTTCAAGGCTAGCTTTAGGATTTTAAAATTATGTCAAGTTTGTGTTTCGATAATTATAAAATGGATAATTATCCATTTGCTTTAACCGACTCATCTTCTTCACCGACTTCAAGTAGTTACCGCCTGTGTAATATTTTAATTATTTTGATGTTAGTATAAATATGTAAACTCCTTTTGTAAATGTTGTACGTGAATAACTAAGAAAGAATAAGAAACTCACATCGCTCAAACTCTTCTTCCTTTCTTTATCAACATCTCATCTCATCTCCTATATATATATATATATATATCTATATATCTATCATCCACTATATTAATATATAAAAAATTATATAAACTTTTCGTTATTATCACCTTATTATAGTCTTTTTCTTAACATTTCGATTTGATTGAAATTTTCTTTAAAGGACTGTTTCCAAATTTCTACTTTTAAAAATAAATAAAAGTAAAAGTAAGGTCACAGTTTTAACAGCCAACAAAAACTAACAATCACAACCTAAAACCACCAATCGGACCTATATTTATGAAAATAAAATACAGTATCTACTAGGAGAAGTTAAATGAAAAAGTGAAAACCTCGTACCAAAATATATATCTGAGCTTTTCCATTGCTTGCGTGGATTAAAAACCTTCAACAGTTTACAACTTTCTCCAATTTTGATCATTTTACTAATTAGTAAGTAAGAACAAAAATCCAACAAATTGAAAGACAGCAGTTGAACTATACGTTTACATTCATGAATTATAGATGTCAAACAGTAAAATTATAAAAACTAGATTCAGTGTACAAAACTAACAAAGCAAAGAAAATCATTAACGGAGCAAAACAGATTTCTTATTTTTTGGGTTTATTTTCGTCAATATCCAACAAACTAACTCTATATCTACGTGGTAAAATATAAAAGAAACCTAACTACGTGTGAGAAAGAGCAAAAAAAAAAAAAAAAAAAAAAAAAAAAAGGTTTNAAATCAAGGTTTGTCGCGTGATAAAGAAAGAATCATCCTTTTTCTTCTGTCTATCTTCTCTGGAAATTGAGGAATTTGACTGAAAGTGCGAATCCAGAGAAGAAGAGAGCACAAAATCCGACAAGAACAGCAGCAGACACACCGATCATGTCTGGCTTGTAGCCGAAGTAATGTTCAATAAATTCTTTAACCGTGCCATGGAACAGTGGCTCGTTGATGATACTCTCCACGTCACCAAGCTGTGAGAGGATTACTCCTTGAAGTGTCCACGCCACTGGACAAACGTAATAGAACCATATCCACCACACTGGAATCAACTGAAAAAAACCAAAAACACACACACACAAAAAGTGAGTTTAAAAAGATTGTGAGAAGTGTAACATATAGTTAGCCTGATTAGTCAAGAATCAAAATTCTTAAAACAAGCCACGACCCATCAAAAACATACAGGTTTTTGGACGAGGAAACCAGAGAGAAGATTCCAGAGAGAGTAAAATGCAGAGGAGATAACAGCGGCTAAGTGCTGATTTGGGGTGAGACCAACCGCCATCATGCCGTAGAAGGTGAAGTAGGTGAAAGTGAGGAACATGAACACCAAGTAGAGTATAAACTTGCCTGCGTTTTTAAAATTCATTATATCATATATATGGTTTGATATATGAATATATTGAGAAAGATTTGAGATTCATGAAAAACTTACTAAATGTTCTTTCAAAACCAATGGTGAAGTAAGTGATGACACCATAGAGAATGGTTTGGGTGAGAATGTAAGGTATCTCAACAAGTCCCTGAGCTGCTGCATATGGGATTGGAGCATACATTCCCGCGGCTTTCTCTCTGTAGAAAACTGTTCTTTCGATTGAAACGATTGGTTGTACGGAGGAAGCGTTACTAACTCCAAGAAACAGACAAGCCGAGTAGAGAGCTCCCATTACGGTGACCAAATCTTGCGTGGAAGTCCTCTTGGAGCCAATGTCCCAGAAAACTGTGCCGAGGATAATCGCAGCAACAGTTGTGAAGAGCAGTCTCACGAGATTGTATTCTGGACTTCTCCAGTAGACAAGGTTCTGTTTCCAGAGGCAGAGTAAGAATTGAGATAGTTGGTTTTGTGAGTATATTGAAGAGAACTTGATTGCTTCTGAGCCTTCTGGAGGAACACTGAGTTGCTTGATGTTTGCTTCCACTTCTCTATATAAATTAGATTTAGATTTTGATAGGGCATTAAAAGAGAAT
Source organism: Noccaea bulbosa (assembly GCA_900406535.1). Taxonomy (NCBI): domain Eukaryota; kingdom Viridiplantae; phylum Streptophyta; class Magnoliopsida; order Brassicales; family Brassicaceae; genus Noccaea; species Noccaea bulbosa. The sequence continues at coordinate 12,081 of OVBJ01002204.1, forward strand.
GAAAAATGTTTGTTAAATGAGTTGTGATAGTTACCTAAACTGTTCAGATTTCTTGTATAAATCTGCAAAGTCCATGCTAAATTTCTCCTCCAAAGCAGGCGTAGTTACTTCAAGCATCCAAGTTGCTGGATTGTAACCACTTGAGATTGCAGGCACTCCATTAATCCCCTGTAAAGGGTTTAATTAGGGTTTTTGTAACAGTTTTCTTGGGGAACAAGCATCTAAATCAAAAGAAGAGAAGGCCAAGACAAGTACCTGAAAGTAGTCTACCATAACCTTTGAGTGTTCACCCAATTTCCCACCATATATAACCTGTCCTCCTCGTTTCATTAGAAGCAACTGTTTCAAGGTCAAGCAAAAAGCACACACGTTAAGACCATATGACTGATGATAATTCTTGTACTCCAAGCAAACTTAGGGCAAACCTCGTCAAAGGCCTCGAAAATGTCAATGCTGGGTTGATGAATGGTGCAAACCACTGTTCGTCCAGTGTCAACAGTGTTCCTAACTGTTCTCATCACAATTGCAGCTGCTCTTGCATCAAGTCCAGATGTTGGTTCGTCCATGAAAATGATTGATGGATTTGCAACCAACTCAACCGCAATCGTTAGACGTTTCCTCTGCTCTGTAGAAAGTCCGGTTGTACCGGGTAAACCAATTAGCGCATATCTCAGACTATCAAGCTCCACAAGTCTCATTACTTCTTCCACAAATTCCTAAAAAAACACAAAAAAAAAAGTCTCCGTTTAGTGAAACTATCCAAATCAAAACCAAATGCTGTAAAACTCAATTCATGCGCGCTTTACCTTTTTTTGTTCTTTGCTGATCTCTTTAGGAAGACGAAGGCTAGCAGAAAACCAAAGGGACTCTTCAACAGTGACTTGAGGAGAATGTATATCGTTCTGCTCAACGTAACCAGAGATTCTAGCAAACGTTTGCTGTTCTTTTGGGTAACCAGAGATTCTAATATCTCCTTCTGTATATCCACCTGTCTTTCGACCCGCAAGAACATCCATCAATGTAGTCTTGCCCGCACCGCTCGATCCAACTAAAGCTGTAAGAACACCAGGAGAGAAGACTCCACTCACGTCTGATAACAGCTGTAGTCTTGTCTCTGGTACACCTTGAGAACGCATTTCCTGATAAGATTTCAGAAAATTAAAATCTTTAATCATGTGTGACCTTAGATAGATAAGGGATCATATATACAAACAGAGAAGTGAAACAAACCTTTGGCATATCAACATAGTAGTTGACATTGTGGAAAGTCATTGTTAATGGTTTGAAAGGAAGAATCATTCCCTTTTTCTCACTTTTTACACGTTTTGTATCTGATACTGAAGCAGTTTGGGTTTCTTCATTTGGATCGTCTAAAACAATTGCTCTAGCTTTTCTCAAAGCTGCAAGTGGAAAAAACGAAAAGAAAAGAAAACCCTTTCACAATATTGCTACAGAGATCAATATAAGAAAGAATCATTAGCAATAGAGAGACTCTCATGCACGTACGGTTAAGATAAGCCAAGGCAACAGTGACTACGTTGTTGAAGAGAACTGCGTAACCAATGAGAACCGCAACTCCAATCCAATACCAATTGTCGTTTGTTGGAAAGCTACGTAGCTTTAGAAAGTTGAATCCAATCGAAGTATCCGATATAGCAGATGGCTGCTTGACATTTGAATCATTGAATGTCTATAGTTAAGCATAGTATATAACAGTAATATTTAACTAAAAAAAGAGATTGTTTAACATACCAACATCCACCTCGTGGCTGTGAATTCATTGACCGCAATGGCACGTTGCCCATAAGATAACGGCGAAATCCAAAAACCCCAAGTCCACCAAGGTTTAATATCATCTGTCAAAAATGATAAAGCAGTTTTGTTTATAGCAACTTAAATAAAAAATCAATTAATTTAATGCAAGAAGTAATAATTAATTAAACCTTTTGGGATAACGAAGCCACCAAGCAAGAACACTACTAAGATTGCAGCAGATCCGAACGTATTGGCAATGACCATATCCCTTGCTAGAGAAGCCATCATACGGAATAAACCGAGAGCCATTTGATGCACCGAGAAGAGAAGTAACATGTATCGGAAAAATCTAATAAGAAGAACAAACAGAGATTTATTTTTAAAAAGCCTTAAAGAAGTCTAGAGAAATGTTAACATCCCCAAAAAAATGACCAACCTGCCTGGTGAAGGAGCAAGTCCCACACTGTAGTATACAACACAAGTCCACACAGCAGCTTCAAGAACAGAGTAAGGCACACGCAATATCCAGCTAGCTATAGACCAAGACCAAGCGGGATGAAACGAGTTGTCCCTTTGCTTGTAGAAGACCGGGAGACGCGATATCATGAGAGGCAGCTCAGAGAAACCATTGAACATCATGTGCACTAGGCCGAAGAAAAGGCAAGATAGATACTCGCTGCCATATGCTTCGCTTGTTGGGTGTAATCTAGTTCTCAAGAACACTGTCGCTGTCACAAACCCCACAAATGCAACCTTTATGGAAAGAACAACAAAATCTTTCATGTCAGTAACATATAAAGTGGTAATGAAAATACTTAAGACTTTATATACCTGGCAAGTCCTAAAGGAGTAAAGAAATCTGTGACGGTTGATCAATAGAATCTCTCGCTCAAAGCAAACTTTAAGGTTTTCCCACCCTGATATGGCGAACTTCGTTCTGCATAAAGCTGAAGGATCCGCGGATGACTTATCGAACGGTGTTGCAAGCTTGGCATCAGCAGCATGTCCATATTTCGAGTTACGGAAAGCAGCCGCTATGTCCGAGACAGGAATAAACTGATAAGGCTTCGAAGAATCTGCCCAATACTGAGCTTGATCCTTTTTGGAGGTCACCTACACACCAAAACATTATATTATATAATACATTAAAAAGGAATACAAAGAGTTTGAAAAGAGTTACGTGGAAAACAAGAAATGACCAAAGAAAAGAGTTGGGATGTATATATATATAATGATACCTCTTGGAGAAAATCTGCGACACCTTTACGTGGTGGGAGACGGAATCCCATAGACTCAAAGAAGCTCACAACGTCTTGCCGAGGACCTTGATACACCATGTAACCTTCTGAAAGAAGAATCAAATCGTCAAACAGATCGAATGTTTCTGGTGCAGGCTGAAGAAGTGCCATAAGAACAGTTCCATCCATCAGATGAACAAAGTTTCTGACACATTTGACAATCTGATATGTTGTTGAGCTATCAAGACCAGTAGATATTTCGTCCATGAACAACGTTTTTCTTGGCCCGACAGTCATCTCTCCTGCATTGTGTCTCAAGATTTATTAAGTTAAAGCGTAAAGTGAGAGATCGATTAGTGAAAAGAGAGTGAAAATAGACCTGTTGTTACTCTTTTTCTTTGACCTCCTGAAACACCTCTCATCATATCATTACCAACCATTGTATCAGAACATACATCAAGACCAAGCACTCTTAGCACGTAATCTGTGGATACACTATGCTTTTCACCACTGACAGAAGCAGCCTATATAACAAAAGATAAAGTGTTGATAAATCATAACGAATAATTTTGTTAGAAAGAAGTTTATATGATGCTAACCTTCATAAAAGCATCAATCTCAGAAGAAGGACGTACACCTCTCTCTTTTTCTAACCGGGTCAGATCTTTCATGTAACCTATACAATTTTATATGACATTAAAATAGGGAATATCTTGAGAACATTTGACTTGAAGAAGTTAAATATGGTAAGTGGTAACACCAAAAGAAGAATAAAAAACCTGCAAATCCTTCACTTGCGCCTTGACATCTCGCAGCAAAATCAAGCGTTTCGCGAACAGTGAGTTCCGCAATGTGATTATCTGTTTGACTAATATATGCTGAAGTCCTTTTGACATGGAACTCATCAAGATTCTCTCCATTGTAAGTGATGTTCCCCGTTTTCTGTAAATTCAACAGACAGTTTTTTTTTTCTTATAAAAAATACTAAAAAAGAAGAGAGGAATCTTAAGAAGATACATGACAAACATTCAAGACACATGTGAGTATATATCAAACTTAGAAAGAAAAAAAAAGATATAAAAGAAACATAAGATGCATGTGATATATATGAGCATATAGTTAATAACTTCACGGGTTAATTTAACTAACCTTTAAACTTTTATCAAGCTTTCCTGCAAGTGCAAGAAGTAACGTAGATTTTCCAGAACCTGGTGGTCCTAATAGCAATGTCATCCTTCGAAAAATATAGCAAAACTCTGTTAGTGCTTTGCGACTGACTCATTATATGGTTTTTGTTTTCCAATTTTTTATTTACCTTCCTGGTTTGATAATCCCACTGATATCTTTCAAAATCGTTAGCTTGTGTTTTCTTGTCTTCATTATCCTCAAGCTACTTAAGAGACGCTACAACACAGAGATAGAAACAATCACCAAACAAATTTGTGTGGAATATTCAAGGAAAGAAGAAGAAAAAATGTCAACAAACCTCAATGAAATCACGAGATACGTTAACCAAAGTCGGTAAGGCTCTTGTACCAGCTTGAACATCAGCTTCAATATTCAAATTCTCGAACCGAACTTCGATTTTCGGAACTTCCATTCCAACTCTACAAATAAACACCACAAGAAAATCAAAAGATCAATCGAATAATTTTAACATTATGATTTGATGATAATGTAAATTAATTTTATTTTTAAATAAACCCAAAAATAGAAACAGAATATTCGAAGAGATCACACACACACACACACCTATCGAGCCGTTCCTTAATGGCGGAGAGAAGCTTATAGTTATCCTGATCGCTAGTCGCAAGAGCTTGACGTACAACCATCTCGCGATCCGAACGATCCAATTTCCTAACGTCGATCGTCTGAACAACGTTCCCGTCAGCGTAACCTGAAGTCTGCGTCTGCGTTTGCGACCGACGAAGAATCGATAAATGGCTCCCTTCCCTCTGCGACGGTAACCGTCCGATCGCGGCCCATCGGAGATCCTCTTCGTCCTGCTCAACTGTCTCGGCGTTCGACGGCCGCGCGAACGATTCCCTGCCGGTCTCCATATCTAATTCGAAATACTCACTCCCATTCGAAGCGGCCGCCATTGATTATCCTCCGAGATCGATCGGGATTTTTTCGATTTTCTCCTTCTCTCCGATCTGAAGAGATTTTGTTTTTTTTTTTTCTCTCCTCCGAGAAATAAGAAGGGAAAAAAAAAAAAAAAGAGCGTTTCTATTGAAAATATCTTTTGAGGACTCTGTTATGATTCAGTTTTAGGTGTCTATGCAAGCATATAAAGCGTCCATGATCCCCGGGCATATTTGAAGCTGCTTTAAATGACTATATTACCTTTAGGAATTCAAGTTGTTTTGTTTGTTACAAGGGTATAATTGGAATTTTCGTGCGTTAAAAACCCTGTCCAGCTCCGTTTGCGTCTGAGGTTTGTTTGTCCTCTTCTCACTCAGTCTTAAAAATGTCTTATGACACGTGCCGTGAAGGTTTTATTCAGTGTGTACTTTTTTTATCGAATTTTGAGTTTTTTTTTTCCTTTTTTTTATTTTTGTTTATGGCTCGGTCAAAAGATATTCTTATTCAGAGTGAATATATTTTCCAAATATTTTTTATTTAATTTTTGAAATTGCTTCTAGAGATGGATATGGGAAATGAAAACTAAGGAATTAACAAAACGTTGAATAAATTTCCATTAATGGGTTTTATTGTTGAGAAACTTACAAAAAACGATGGTAACTTTGTTGAGCTGGAAAAATCTTAAGGATCTGTAGCCTGTAACTTCCAAATATAGGATTGTTTTGATGTCTCTTAATTAGCTAGACTGTATTCGAATATTGATGGTTTTCTTGTTTTAGATAGCTAAATATTGATGGTTAGTGGTTGTAAAAAAAATACAGTATCGTAGGTAAGGGTTTGTGTGAATTAGCTTCTTTTGTTTTTTTTACTAGACTAATGTTCGCTCAGATTTTTCTATTGTAATATTTTTAAATAAATATTGTAAAACAATTATAGATTTGTGACTAATATTTTGGTATGAATGTAATATTATAAATTCTAACCCAAATAATACCTGCATTTAAATTGTAACTTGCTTTGTTAGCGATTAATTTTCAAATATATATTTTTATATTATATCACACGTCTCTGTGCCCTCAATTTTTTTTGTTAACTCACCGCCACATAAAACAGACTATGATTCTCTGCCATCGTATTTTTCTTTATATTAAAAGAATAGATGTTTAATAGTGACTCAAGATAGAAGTGGAAGGATAATAAATATAGTGGTAATAGATGTTAAAAATTTAAAACACATGTTGAAATGAAGAAGACGGGTGAAGTCGAAGGGAACAATGAAAAATATTTACGGAAAATGCATAAACAGAGAAATTGATAGACAAAACGGAAAATTTAACTGCTATTAAGCTATTAGATGGGCTGGGTTAATCATTTAGCTATTTAACCACTGTATAAGTATACATTTATATACCCGTATAAATACTGTATTATATATATGTATGTCTTTTGTATAAATACATAAATACTGTATTTCGGAGGGTAATTGCTCCGATTTTGCATACTCGCCACGGTAACTCACCTCGATCCACTAAGCTAAATACTCTGAGTGGAATGCGTGTCTGCAAGGTGTTTGAGACACACATGATAATATTGTCATATTTCTTATGTTTTTTTTTTTTTTTTTTTTTTTTTTTANTAATCCCAAACCTATGGAAGGGCCCTGACTAATCTCTTGGGGAAGGTGCAGCCCACGGATAGACTCTCTCTATCCATGTGGCCAAATGGGATAAATCAAGCAAATTCGCGCTTGGGGGGAGTCGATCCCTGGCCTAGACCAACAGAGCAACTCCTCCACCAAGAGGAAGCCACTAGACCACCACCACTTGGTTCATATTTCTTACGTTTTACTAATGTTTTGCTTATAATTTGTTTATGTTATACTTATTTTTACAACTCAATAGTAACAAAAGAAAATGATCTCTCCTACGAATCTTAACTAGACTTTATGATCAAGAGTCTTCCTTCTTGGGTTCTTTCTTTCCACTAAGCCACTTCGTGAATCCTTCTTCTTCTCCATCGCTTGAGCCTTTCTTCCACTCGTTCTTCTCTTCTATCTCATGATTCGTAACCTATACAAGAAAACCTAATAAGAAATAAGCAATCAAACAAACCGTTGTGAAGAGCAATCTCACGAGATTGTACTCTGGACTTCTCCAGTAGACAAGGTTCTGTTTCCAGAGGCAGAGTAAGAATTGAGATAGTTGGTTTTGTGAGTATATTGAAGAGAACTTTATTGCTTCTGAGCCTTATGGTGGAACACTGAGTTGTTTGATGTTTGCTTTCACTTCTCTATATAAATTACACAGTATGGTAAGAGTTTTTTAGTACAATAGCAAAGAAACCCGGTTAAAACACACGGGAAAGCAAAAGGAAACCAAAAGACAAAACAAAAACTCAGCAGAGCTTGAAACAAAACTTTCGGAGAAGGTAAGAGCAGTAAGGCAGCTTTCCAGGTGTATAAGAAACATAGCTAGACATTCGCATAAAAACCACCAAGGAAGATGAGACACTAATTATCCAAAAGCAGCGTCATTAG
>OVBJ01002205.1:0-19691 GCA_900406535.1 Noccaea bulbosa
TTTTTTATATAACATAAATTCTACGAATGGTAGAATATGATGTAATACGTATAACACATACTCTACGACCGGTAGATGTTAATGTTTACCGTAGAACTTGAAATCTACAATTAGCAGAAGATAGTGTATTCCGTAGAATATATTTGGAGCAAATTCTACAAAACGGTAGAAGTATAAATAANCGGTAGAAGTATAAATAACTTGTAGATTTCATCTTCTACGCTTGCTAGACGTCTATGTAAATGGTAGAAAACGTATTTTACTTTGACAATCGAAGTTCGTAGATGCAAACTTCAATTAATTTTATAAACATGAAAACAAAATCTAAAAAATCTCAAATATTATATACAGTTTTAACATCATTTTTAGGAAATTTATAAATTTTGTTCACTTTCAAAAGAAGTTTGTATGAGTTGTTAACTATATTGAAGGACAATGTTGGCACAAAATAGCAAAAGTTAAAAAAGAGGTAAAGGGACAATAATAGCTTTTTTTAAGGGTAAATTGCCAATTTCCCCATTAAATAAGCATTAAAAGATTATGATTAATAAGTCAAACCGGTTAGGACTAGGAGTAAAAGATTAACGCAATGCATAAGTCGTCAAAATCATGTGAATTCAGTTTAATCTTTCACAATTTGTTTATAACTGAGTAAACAAATTACACACACAATTTGGGCCTGTTAATGGATTTCGTTAGAAATATTCCCAACGGGTTTAAAGTAATTTTTGTATTTTAATCGAACAGGTACAATCATTGTTTATATTATTTTTCTTCGTTAGATGTTAATTTTGTCTTACTTAGTCACCACAAATTGCATAATTGCATAAATAATATATCTCTCGCTCCACAGATGATTTATGATTTGAATGATTTTTTTTCTCGATGAAGCAATCTGAATCATCCAGTTTAACTGGAGTTGAATTTCATCAGGACTTGTGGAGTTTCCTTTAATCGAAAACTTTAATCGAGAAGAGAAACAGTTATGCAATTGGACTTGTGAAATTTCATCAGGACTTGTTTAAACTATTGTTTTTTTTTTCTTTAAATTGTCTGATTGTTTTGAGAATGTGACTGAGAGCAACGAGAATGGATTGCTATGTTGTTCTGTTCTCCGACAAAACCAGTGTAGAAAGATTGATATTTCAAGTCTCTAATAAAATATTGTCCGAAAATTACACATTTGTGGTGACTAGTGGAGAAACAAAAAGTAAGAGTAAATTAACATTTAACAAATAAAAGTAAAATAAACAAGATTGTACATGTTCTATTATAATACAAAAAATACTCTAAACCGTTGGTAATAGGTAATATTTCTAATCATATATGTTCTCACTAATTACGGTAAGAGACGCTTTCGTTTTTGTTTACAGTGAGATTTATACTCTCGAATTTCATAGATATTGATCTAAATCGTAGAGATCGTTTTCGATTTCCGTCACAGTACTAAATATCGATTTTGATTTTGGATTGATTAATAATTTTTCTCCGTTTAGTTTTGCTCTTAATTTGAAAAATAGTCGACTATTTGTTTTTTTTGGTCTGACTTTTATTGGTTTTAATCTCCTTCTCTCGAGGAAGACGAGAAGAATTCACGGAACGATGCCGAAGATGAGAAGAATTCATTCATTATGGTAAGAGATGCTTTCGTTATATTGATCTAAATCATAGAGATCGTTTTTTATTATTATTTTTTTTTTTGGTCGAGTATTGGGTCGACTGTTATTTTCTCAGAAAATAAATACAGATAATAGTGAACTATTCTTTTCGTTTTGCTCTCAGGACGAAACTGAGAAAATCGTTAATGAAAATGAGAAAATCATCTCTGATAACAAGAAACAACATGTTTAGGTACGCTAAGGTTTCATTATTTGCTTCTTTAACTGAGATTTCTCTTGATTTTAGCACATATTGATTTACAAATTTCTCTAGGCGGAGGTTGGTGAAGGTGACGGCGAGGGAGTTGGAGATGACAGAGAGGGAGTTGGAGGTGACGGTGGAGTGGTTGCCGAGGGTTAAGAGAGAGATACCGCTAAGCTGCTATAATCAAAATTGATGATTAATCGCAGGCTCGAGCTCAGCTCTCACCATTTTTGTCGCAGAGAGAAAATGTGGGAAATTTTGAAAAAGCTTATTCTCTCTGCGAGGGAAAGAGGTGTGTATGTAGGAGAGAGAGAGTTTGTTAGAGGACCCACTTTCAATTTGCGCGTTTTTATTTATTTAATTTAATGGAAAGAAAAAAAAAACAAAACCAATCGAAAATGAAATTAATGAATAATCGGATTTTAAATTTCGAACTCTTCTAATCGAAAATTCCATCGGTACAACGGAAGCGTGGGATTTGAAACGATGTCGCTTCCTCTCTGAGCAATGAAAAGGATAAAGCGCAGGAAAATATGCGGGTTTTCCCTATTCGGCCTATTAATGGGTTAATGTGAGCAACACGGACTAAGATTTAAAAATGTCTCAAATGCAGAAAATTAATAGGTAAATTTGTAAAATAAGCAGTTTTTTAAGTTTTTTAATTTGCAAAAGAAGCAACACCAAGTTTTTATTCGGAAAAAAAACAACTCATGTGAACCCCGTATGAGAAAATCCAAACCTCACCTCGTCCAACAAAATTACGGACCATACTATTTGAGTGACCTCGCGGCGAATGCCAAGTTGGCTGATGACTCGTGAATTGCAGACAGGTATTGACACTTGACCATCTCTGATTGAACTGGGCAAGAATTTACAGTAAACCAAAATTACAGAAAATTTGAATTTTCCCTATTCGACCGAAGAAACCCCATGCGAGTTACAGAGAGATAACTTGCAAAAATATGAATCTTGCTATGAATACATTAGCAATTTCAAAAACCCATATCACATAGTATTGCGAAATGGTCGACCGCAGATCCACCAACACCGGCACGTGAGGAAAAGATAAATTGAAAAAGCAAGTTGTTATAAACGAAAACTGCCGTCAATTGAGAAGTGTCGAGAATAAAGAGGATGCTCCATCCACATCGACGAATCCGGTGATAGCTTCCAGATATAGTAAGTGCTTCTCTTAAAATTTCCTAATTGCAATGGAATTAGTTGATTTAAGGCATGGGGTTTAAAAAGTAAGTTCATTTCTCTCTACAACGCAAAGGTGGATCAACAACTGCTGCTATTCTGCATGTCCATTTCCCGATATTACGCACTCGTGGATGCTTTACAATGTCATCATCATCGTCATTGCCTATTAATCCTCTGTTTCTCACAGACGCTTTCCTTTTCACCATCATTTAGGCTCAACACATATTTTCTCAATTTTCAAAGCAAGCCTCTTCTATTTTTTGGTCGTAGGTAAAAAAATAGCCTACTTCAAAAAGAAATTAAATCGGATGCCAAGTCACAAATACTCGTTTAGGTGGACCAGAGTTTCTCTCACCCAATACCCGACGTGGACAAAACACTAGAGAAATTTTCTCTTCAAACTTTCACATTCTCTCCACTTTTGTATTTAAATTTTTATTCTCTCCAATTTGGTTCTTTTCACAATTAAATTAAAAACTTAAAAACCTACTTCGCAAATTTTCCCAAAATTAAACCGGTTGATGAATCGAAAAGAGAAGGGCGAAGAAGAAAGCTTAGAATGGAGGTGATACGGTCTCAGAAGCGAACAGCCTCAAGCGACGTCGTTTCAAGTCCCACGCTTCCATTGTATTTTACAGCTCTTCGCAATCGAAATTAAACTTCAAAATTTGTTGCTTTCGAATCGAATTCGGAGGAGAATCTGATCGGATTTTGCGAATGATTGATTGATAGTTCTGAAAGGGGTTGATGGATTGGCCCGTGGAAGGAAATGGATGATCTGGTAAAGACAGTTCATAAAAATCTGATTTTGCTAGTGAGAATTCTCCAGATTTTTTTTCTTTTCTATTTCAGTCTCATTTGTTCTTTGTTTTAATTGTGGATCGTAGGTGGCCACTTTGTGGAAAGAACATATGAGACATTTCGGATGTGTCTGAAATGATCTCTCATTTCGTTCTACGTCTCTCGTTTATTGTAGATCGTAAGCTCTCTTGTCCTCATGGTCGGTTTTGGTTTATCTTTGGATTTTTCTTTTTAGTTGATTGGTTTCTGGATTTTCTTTAAAAGGGATGAGTTGAAGAAATGATTGCCTTCTTTTGGTTGGTGAACTTTTGACTGGCTGGTAAATTTTGTGTGTTCACAGAGAGCAACCGTGGACTACCTACCGTATAAGGCAGTCACGGGAGCAGAACTTGAGGTAATTTGTTAGCTTCAGAGTATAAGTTATGTTGTCCTTCAAAATTCCACGAGTCTGGTGCTTATTGAGAGTCCAAATATTTTGATCTTTGACCATCATATTAAATCTCACATCTTTTTTAACTCTGGCGTTTGTCCTTGTCCTGCATGTGGTGATGTATAGCATTGGAGAGACTAGTCATAAGATGATTTGTTTATGTATTTCGATATTATTTTAACTTCATCTCTGAGCTATTTAGCGATAAGACTTGTACCTGTTCTGTTCTATTGGAAAGTTTCTCTGCCTTTCTTATCCTTTTTGGCAGTTGAAAGGTAGGTCTGTCTCTTATTTTTGTAATTGTTCATATACTACAAGCAACAGATTCACTTATCTGATCAGTTATTCATTTGGAAAGGTTCCTTCAAGCGCGGGAAACGATGCAGGCCGAGAAACGGGGCTTTGCTATTGGGCATGTTAATGGGCTTATGTGAGCAAACAATTTAAGAGCCCAGAAGATAAAAAAAAAAAAGTCTCTCTCTCTAATCGAGAAAAATTAAACCACGGCACGCAACAAAACAAACCGTTTGAACTTTGAAGGCATACAAATCGCATTTCATGAAGAGAACATGATACTCACTGTAGTTATTGGAGTATCCACCAAAGAAATCATGTTCCGAGTAAAACTATCACGTGAACGTGTCACTGATCTGTATTAAGTGAATTTGTCACTGATATCAACTCTTTTAGATGAAGAACTAAGTCAATATGTACCAAACAAATCATTAAGTAAAGTGAAATACATTGTTTGGGGATGACCGTTAAGTTTATGAAGATGGCTTTAGCCACTTGCCCAACTTCAGTGTACCACTCAAACCTAAAGATCAAGGATGGAGAAGAAAAATAAGAATATTTTTTTAGAACCAAACGCCCCCTAATGGATATTATTGGAGATTTGAGTTTTGTTTTTTGTTGCACATATACGGCAGTGAAAACTGAAAACTAATCTACTCCATTTATACAACTGGTTAATTTGAATAGAAAACAAAGATTTTTACACGAGGCTTAAAAAAAAGGGGAAACAAACGAAGCCATATATAGTTCGAATAGTCAGACTTTCATTAAACTAAAATGAAATAATATTATCCACATGGTCACATGAACTAGCTATATGCATATCAATGCTAAGCATCAATTCTAACTCTTTTACTCATATTGTTCTCCTTTAAATCGTAGTAGAAAAGCTCACCATAAAATAAATTCGACACAAAAATGATCTCCTTGTCCTTGGCATCAGTGGTACCGCAAATACTTAGTTTGAACTTCCGATATGAATCAAAAAAAGAAGGCGAAAAACACCAGTCTTATATGATTTTTAAACATAAAACCATTGTGGTTTGTAGAAATTTTTTAAACATGTAAACAGGGGTGGACGCAGAGTATAAGGTACGGGGTCACGTGCCCCATCTCATTTTTTACTTTTTCTAAATAATTAATGTGAACCTATGTCAATATCCCAAACTCAAGTATTTTTATAATCGCACTAGCCTAAAACTCAACTGCGATTTTAACACTTTCACCTTAAACACCTATATTAATCATATTCTTTTATAAAAAAGTGACTAAAATTTTTTGTTTTTGAAATAGAAAATTTTATGCCCCGACTGAAAACATTTCTAGATCCGCCCCTGCATGTAAACGTAAATGCCAAATTAATGTAGAATTCTAGTAGTAGTGGGGATGGTTTACGCGGAATTTGTACAATTCAAATACAAATAATGTTAGTCACTAATCAATGTTGATCTATTATACATAGAACTTCGTCTTGTTGTAACTCCTCTTTCTCTAACCACTCTAAACCCGAGCGATCTAAGATCTGTATGATCTCATGATCCTAATGCGGATTGAGATTCGGCAGATCTTGTAGATTTTGAATTTTCCGAGAATCTGAGAAAGAAAATCAAAAAAGGAAGCAGAGAGAAACTGATAGAAAATTGAAAAGAAAAAGCGAGAAAGTGTTTTTTATCGGAGAGATGAAAGAAGCGAAGAAGATAAAAACAACAAGACGAAGCATCGTCGTTCAGGTGAAGAAAATGCTGCGAAGTTAGAGCAAGATTAATGGTGTATACCCAAATTGTATTTTAGCATTATTGTAATAATAAATTTAAGTTAGGAGAAACAGTTACGTCGATTATTGGTAGAGTTTCCTAGGTGTTCTTAATTTTTTTTTTTTGTGAATTAAATTTATTTATATATAATACAATACATTTTTTAAATTGATTGAAAATTAAATCATAATTTCGCATAAAACAATTAAAACATAACTTTTGAAACCATAAACACTAAAGACAGATTTAAATGTCATTTTGGTCGAAAATTAAATCATAATTTCACATAAAACATTTAAACATTAACTTTTGAAACCATAAACACGAAAGATATATTGAAATCATCATTTCACACGTATGTTTTAGCTTTTATTATTTTTTTCCTTTTTCTGTTGTATAGAGTTAAGTAAAATGAATGCTTTGTAGTTGGCATGGCTTTGTGGATTTATTACACTTTAGATTAATGAGAAAGAGATGGTGTTATGTAGTCAAACAATCTTTGCAAAATATATGTTGTATTTCTTGCAAATGTACGAGATTACAAACAAAACTTCTAATGCTTAAAATACATAAAGAGATCATTCTACAGATGAATCGTCGACACGATTGAATTCAATCTCTTGTAGCAGCAACCTCACGTCCTTTGACTCCAACTCTTCTTCGATTCTGAAAAACTGGCAGTGAACTTCTTTGAGTAACTTCAGAACATTGGCCAATCCACCGTCGTTTTCACTCTCGTCTGTCTTCTCCTCAGCGTAAAACTTTGACTCTTGGCCTTTCGTTCTGAAATATATGTACTTGCTAATGTCCACTAAGTTACTCTTGTGATCGGTCCAAACAGGCAAACATCACGCGTATAATCCACAATCACCACTCCACGCTCATCGGCTAAAAACCAGATCAAGCGTCTTATAGTGAGGACTCTCGTTTCTTGTTATCACTCTATAACCGAAATAGATTCTCTAGGGATCGATCAGCTCCAAACTATTCAGGACTAGCTTATATTCAATTTATGTATGCTTTCACTCACTTGTAAGTCCTGTGACCACTAGAAGAGTAACCATCTGTTGAAGTCGGGTAAAGCAAACCACCCAATCTCAACTTCCGTAAAAAATAAAAAATGCAACAATTTAGAGATTATAAACGATAATCACAGTGATTCTTGAAGAGCGGATTGGCTTCAAATATTTCAGATATTTTCTCCTTTGATTCATTCATCAGCATCTCCACCACTTCAGACATTGTTAATCTCTTATCTGGTTCTCTTTGAGCACACATAAGCCCCACAAACACTATCAGCCTCTGTTTGTGGCCGCATGAAGCTCCTTCAGTGAAAACTCTCTCCAAGAAGATGGCTCTGAAGGAGACATAGATCAGTTTGATAGATACTAAGCTGAAAACCAGTTTATATGATTCTCCTCCACAAGTAATGAGAGTGATTACTTTACTTAGGAGCTGCTTCCCTCCGGGCTCATCTGTGTCGCCATGTCCCTTCTTGAGACAGCTCGAGCATCATTAGCCGCATCCTTAATACTCTTCTCATGTATCTCATATGCACATATTGGTAACAAAATCAATAAGCAACTCCTAAGTAATAAAAAGTATGAATGCTTAGGGGGGTGTATTGAAAGAGGTATTTGGAGTGATTTAAGGTGATTTGATTTTTAGAGAGTTTTTAGATGATTTTTTGTGAATTAAAGGATTTCAAGTGATTTTAGTTAAACTATTCTCAAATCCCACCTAAAACCATGTGATTTCAAATCTATTATTTTTAACAAAGAAATCCCCTCAAATCACTCTAAAATCAAATTTTTTTTTTTAAATCCACTTTGAAAATTATTTCCAATAACAGTGGATTTGAAAGTGGATTTTAAAATCACAAGTTCAATAACACTGGATTTTAAAAGGGGTTTTAGAATTCAAGTTTGAATAACACTGGATTTGTCATTTTAATACAAATCACCTTAAATCACTTCAAATCCATGTTTCAATACACCCCCTTAAAATACAAAACTAGCTTTATAATACCTCTATGTCCCGCTTATTTTTCTTATAATATTTATTTATTTAAATGATGTATTTACTAAGAAAAAGGGAATAAGGAAGGCCTTGATTATCACGTTGTAATGAAATGTGATTCAATCAATTATGTCTTCATCGAAGTGAGTTTTACTTTGAATTTTTATTTTTAATACTATTTTGAAATTTTCCTTACTTTGGATATTTTTAAGTGCATTTTTGTCGATATAATTTTAGAATAGTTGATAGTTGGAGAATTAATTTTCTAGATTTTGATCAAGAAACAAACTGCCAGTTATATATATATCCAAAGCAATTTGGAAAAACGGAATACCATAACTTAACAAACAAATATACAAATAACACGATTTTAGTTAAAAACATTGTCAAAACTTAAAACATAATTTTTTTAATTAGCCTATTTGTGCAAACAGTAACGACTCCACCCTCACCATCGTCACCCTCACCCTCACCATCCTCAGGCTCACCGTCATCCTCACCTTTACCGTCATCGTCACCTCTGTCACCCTCAGCCTCACCACCGTCACCCTCACCCTCACCACCGTCACCCTCACCCTCACCGTCATGACCCTGACCAGCCTCGGCCTTTGTCTCCTATTGAGAAAAAATTGTAAATGCCAAAATAGTTAGACTATTTAAAACGAAAATGAGACAATTATGAAAATCCAAAATCAAAATGATATATTTCCTGTAAATATATTTTAGAAATATATTTTTTAATCAATATACTGCCATAACATTATTTAGTAATATTATTTATAGTTGCCTATTTTACTAAAGATCTCTTTTGACTGATTTCCTGTAAATATATTTGAAATAAATAATATTACTAAATGATTATAAAGACATATAAAGAGATCTTTTAAGAAAAACAAATTCTTCCTTTTAGAACCCGACCCGAACCGAATCTGGGTATTTGACCCGACGCCAGCTCAACGCCCACTCCGATTCGGTGCTTCTCTTCAATTCGCAATTCCGTCAACATTATTTCTGTTGTTTACCGGAAACATCTAAAGCGTTGGAGAAATTCGAACACGACAAACACATAAACAATATATCTCTCCCTCCGTCGGTGAAGCAATCCGAATTATCGGAACTGGAATCGGATTTCATCAGGAGTTTATTTTAATCGAGGAGAGGAGCAATTATGCAATTGGGGTTTTCTCGGGAGTGAAAAGGATGATCCAGAGAAGACTGGATTCTGAGGATTTGATCTGACAATCATGTGGTTTAATTTCTTAAGATCCAGAGATCGATTCTCCTTGGGCGAACTCAGGTTTACAATTTTGTTTGATCGTGTGATTTTGATTCTATGGCTGTTTCTTCCTGTGTTTTATGGTTTTATGAACTTGTCCTCGGTTTCAATTATGAGTAAGATTATCTTTGGTTGTGAGTCTTAAGCAATTTTGGGAAATTCTGGCTCTAAAAAAATGTTTTTTAAAGGTGGTGTTGAGAGGTTTTTCGTTGCAGTCTCTTTGGAATTAGAATTGGTAGTTTGCAGTTAGTTGCTAGGGTTTTCGAGATCTTTTGAATGGTGCCATTGAGTAGCACCACTTAAGTTCATCTTCCCTAGTCTCACTCAGGGGTCAACGTTATAGAAATTGTACCACCCAAAAGGGACTATCTTGTCCATAAGAAGAATGAATTGCTCTCGGAAGTTCATTGAGATCATACAGATGATGAATTACGAGTGTTGAAACTTTGTTTTTTTTTTTAAAGGTATCTGACTGACCAGCTGAGAAAAATTCAGATAGTGAACGAGGCCAATAAGGTCAGTGGTTTAACCTAAACGTTTTAGCAAGTTTTGTCTCGGCATTATTGTTTCGTTGATTCCTAGGATTTGATCTTTGTTTACTGGCTTTCACCAATTTGAAGGATTTTGTTATTGAGGCATTGAGATCAATCGCGGAGATAATAACTTATGGCGATCAGCATGATCCTTCCTTCTTTGAGTGAGTCTTTGTGCCAATTTTATCAGTCAACACGCTTAATATCTTGTTGCCATATGTTAATATTTTGCGGTCATGGCAGATTTTTTATGGAGAAACAAGTAATGGGAGAGTTCATACGTATTTTGAGGGTTAGCAAGACGGTAACAGTTTCCGTTCAGCTGTTGCAAACCATTAGCATTATGATCCAAAACCTTAAAAGTGATCAAGCCATCTGTGAGTTCATCAGATGCAATACATTTTTTTTTTGTCTTTTAAGTATTCCTTATGATTATGTAGTCTATTTTGATGATTTTCTCTGGAAACTCCTTGCAGATTACCTGTTCAGTAACGAATATGTAAATTATTTGATAACATATAGATTTGACTTCCAGCATGAAGAGCTTCTGTCTTACTATATATCTTTCTTAAGGTACAATTTTCTGCTGTTATCTTGGTTTTAAGGAAGTAGCTATTCACTGCGTCTGATAACTGTTCTTTTTTTGTTGCTTTATGTAGAGCTGTTAGTGGGAAGCTAAACAAACACACAATATCGTTGCTTTTCAAGACTGAGAACGTGAGTGATCTTTAAGTTGCATATTCCTTTTACTTTTGTAATGCCACTGTGGATTTTTGTTTCCTGCCATATTTTAATTCTGCGTTTCTGCGTCTAGGATGTAGTAGTTTCTTTTCCCCTTTATGTCGAAGGCATACAATTTGCATTTCATGAAGAGAACATGATACGCACCGCAATTCGTGCCCTGACTCTTAATGTATACCACGGTAAGTCATTTATAGTACTTCTTTCGATCTGTTGTCACTAGTGTGATAAAAGAAGCCAGAGCTAATAACGTTTCTGATGCCTTTAGTTTGTTTTTGCAGTTGGTGATGAATCTGTGAATGATTATGTAGTTAGTCCACCACACACCGAGTACTTTTCAAAGTTAGTTTCATTTTTCCAAAAGCAATGCTTGGATCTAAGTGCAATGGTGCTGAACACTCTAAAGTAAGATTCAATGTCACAGCATGTAGATTTGATCATTACTTATCACAACCGATGATCTTAATAAATTATATCTTTCATTTAATCTTTGCTAAAGGAGCCCATCCTCAGACTCGGGTGGGAAATTGTTTTCTGCCGTTGATGGGATCGAGGACACCTTGTATTACTTTAGTGATGTTATCTCAGCTGGGATACCTGATATCGGGAGGCTGATAACAGATCACATTCTGCAGCATCTAACTCTCCCACTTCTTCTCCCATCTTTATGCTCCGAGGCTGTCAATGTATAATACATCACCTTCTCATCTTAAGTTCCTTTTCAGAGTTGATATATTTTCTCTTTTTGTGCGATTTTGTTAGCCTTGTTAGTTTTGACTATATGTGAGAGTACAATTTCTGATTTTTTGTTATTTCAGGATATATCAATCGATCCTGTCACGTCTCTCTATCTGCTTTGTTGCATCCTGCGGATAGTTAAAATCAAAGATTTGGCGAATATGACTGCTGCTACTCTTTTCTGCCCTGTAAAGGCTTTCATTTCAAGTTCCCTAGTGAAACCTAATAGTAGATTGGCTCCTGAACGCCTTACATATGCAAACGGGCATCCAGACAATGGTGTTGCTAAGGAGGCAGATCAACAGTGTTCAAGCACTGCAGTCTCGAGTGAAGATGAAAATTCGCACGTTTGCAGTGAAGACACTACCAAAAGTGTCTTCAACAATTCGCATATGACATTTAGGTAACATGTTAGCAAAATAAAACCTTGGACGAAGTTGAAATAGTTGCTTTTTACAGTCTTTAAGCCGCGTATGATGCTGTCTTAATATTGCCCCTTTCTCTATTAAGCTGATACTCTTTTTTTCAATAGGGAAACCTTACTTCAGTATATTGCTGAGGGAGATGATGTGCAAGCTCAGGGTTCCTTGTTTGTGCTAGCCACTTTTTTGCAGACAAAAGGTATTGGCAGTGGCGTTGGGTAGATTTTTCTCACCTTTTTTCTGGTTTTGAGGTCTTACATTCTATTTTTGGTAGAACTTGAAGAGTCAATGCTAGATGCTTTTGGCATTCTTCCTCAGCGTAAGCAACACAAAAAGCTTTTGCTGGTGAGTTTCTGTCATTATTATTTATATTGTGTTTAACTTCTTTTCCAGCAGATTGCCAGGAGAATTGTGCTTTTTTACTGGACCATCTACTATAGCATGAACCCAAAATGATGCTTTACTTCTTGGACATCCTTTTTTTCTTATTCAAAACTTAATTGGAAGTTATATCTGACAGCAATCTTTGGTTGGGGAGGACTCTGGTGAAGAACAACTATTTTCCCCGCGAAATGGTTCTATGAAAGATGGCTTAAGTAGCGAACTGGATTGGTATCTACGGAGGTTGGAGGTGCTTGACTGCATCTCTTAAAAAATTTGAACACCTTCTCTCCCTCCACCTCTTTGGTGTTGTATTATACTGTGATGGACTTATTCGTTCAAGTTCCTTCAACAGGAGCATTTTGGAGTATGCTGTTCATTGCCTGGGGCTGCAATGTGCCCCCGTGTACATAGACATCAGGTAAATTACGAATGTTTATAAACCTACGTTATTAGCCTAGCTTCTTCGGAAATTCAAATCGCTAAAGCTAGGTTCTTTTTTTAAAAAACAGTGCAAAAGTTTCTCGTCTTGATTTTGATTACAAACATGGTGTAGGTGGTGGATGCATTGGTCAGTCTTCTCTGCCGAGAGAACATATCTGCAGAAACTTTATGGGATGGAGGATGGCTTTTACGCCAATTGCTTCCTTATAGCGAGGCAGAATTTAATGGCAAACATCTCAAGATGATGAATGTATGTTGCTTTCAAGATGTTTGACATTGTTTTTCTTTCACATCCCTTCTCTTTATTTATTTTATCAGCTTGCTGCTTATGGCAGGTTTCGTATGAGAAATGCAAAAGTGCTCTTGCCCGGGAGATTAAAGGTACCTGGCCTGATCAACTCATCACAGTACTGCTTGATGAGTGGAAAAAGTGCAAAAGGGGTAAGTAAAGACGCGATATTTTGTATTTCGATTGCAAGAAAATAGATAGTGAATCTGATACCAAACCTCTTCTGACAGTGATCGAAGCTCCATCCCCTCAGAAAGAGCCTAAATCCGTTCTTCTCCAACTGGATAGATCCTCTTCTAATGGTAAAATTTTTGTTCCACAAGTGTGAATGATATGGAAATTCCCTTGTTAGACTGTTTATAATAGCAACCAAAGATATTTTACAGATAACGCCGCTGGTAGCGGATCATCATTCACCGCAGGGGAAAAATTGTGCGAGGTGGTGAAGGTGTGTCAATTGTTTTCTATTTTATGTATCAGTGATTGTGGTTTATGTATATGATACATACATATGATAACAATCAAGCCTTTTCCTCCATAGGTTTTCGTGCTTCTTCATCAACTCCAAATCTTCTCGCTCGGTAGGCCCTTACCGGAGCAACCTCCTATCCATCCTCCTGTCGACAGATCTGAAACGTCTCGTGCCACAATCGCTGGTGTGGATGTTACAGTCCCCAAACCTGGCACCGAAGTGAAGCTAGGTTAGCACACCATCTACCCCACCACACCATGTCTTTATTAGAACTTCAGTTTGATTGATTTTGTCTCGGTAATCTAATCTTTGAATTTTCCCGGTGCAGTTGATGCTGTACCCTGTAGGATTTCCTTTGAAAGATACAAGGAACGCAAGTTCTTGCTTCTAGCATTATCTTCCGGTGTGTCTGGTTGGATTGTCCTTGCCGAAAAATCACCGTCGAAGCCAGACCATGGAACTGTCCGTGTTACTGCACCTTTAGCTGGCTGTGAAGTATGTACTTACCTTCATTGTCTTCTTCTTTACAGAGAATGCTTGTAAAGATCACAACACTGAGAATAACGATCGATCTCTTTTGTTTGTTTTTTCAGCCCAGAATAGACGAAAAGCACCAAAACTGGCTAAACTTGAGAATCCGACCATCTAGTTTACCTTTCTTGGATCCAACAAAGCGAGGAGTCTATGAGAAGCTCAAGTCCAAAGGTCTAGTAGACGGGAGATGGGTATTAGCATTTGACGACGACGAATCTTGTTACTCCGCTTACTCAATGGTTGCAAGTGAGATCGATCTACAATGCAGCGAGGTAGAAAGAAGGTTAAAGCCATTGTTTGATCTTGAAAGAAACCATCAAGATCAATCAAGCATCAGTCTTTCTGATGCTTTCTCTTTATCAACTTCGTCTTCATCGGGTTGATTCTTATTTTGCATTGCATTCATTGCTCTTGATCCTTGAATATATGAAACGCCAGCAAGGCATTTTAAATGCCACTCTTAGAGCAGCCTCCATGATTCTTTCAACGCACCCAGTTTTCAGGTGCCTTGTTTCACAAGTTTCGTGTCCCAATTTATTCACCAGCTCAGTAGTTCCTATCCCAACCACAGTTTCTTTTCTTTATCTATGCAATTTTTTGTTTGTTTGTTTTGTTTATAACTGTAACATCATTGTATATTTGAAAGACACATCCATTAGTGAGTTTCATTTTTTTCTCGCAATTAATTTTACTTTATAAAGTAGCTTAAAAGTTGTTTTCGTCAATTAATTCGACATGTTACTTGACGGCGAAAGCAACACACAAAATAGTGCAAATTTTATGATGCAGATTGTAGGGACAAACCGACAGAAATGTAATTTGAATAATTCACGTTTGCTAGTTTTTAAAACCCTACCGTTTTACAAATTAGCCCCGAAAAAAAAAACTCTTGTTTCTAATTTTACGAAGATGGTATAATACCGTATATAAACGACCAGGTGGATTAACAAAGAATATAACCAAAAGTACCAACTTAGATTTGAGATGTAAACAGATGATGGACCTGAAGGAGTAACTCTATAGCAAAGATCCACAACGACCACAGAGTAAATAAAACAGAAAAAACATTTTTTTTTTGGGCATTGATACAACACAGCTAACCCAACAGAGGTTAAAGAGACACAAATGCATAGAAGTAACTCGACGACCGCTGCGACATGGACGACCTTACGAGACATTTGACTGACATTACGACACCCGCTTGATCAGACACCCCCCAAACATCTCTACGACTCACTGGAACAGACCACAAATTCAAAACACGCAACACCGTTCAGAGATTTTTGACATCCTTGTCTAAATTGGGGTTTCTAAAATATTTCTACCATATCTTAAAGCAAACATGCGTCAAATTTTTCATAAATAAATAAACGCTGCTTTCACAGGATGTTACATCTGCGAGTTTCAGAGTCAAATGATTTATTAACAAAAAGATGTGACCACACAGATACGTCGCATGACAAACCTGATCGTTCTCTTCTTGTCCACGAGAAGGAGATTCGTTCGACTGATCCTCTGGTTTATCGGCTCCACAGTTTTGCCTGTTGCACTTGTTTCTGAATGGATAGTTTATATTTCCGCAATTGTCACACTTCCAGCTCCCTTCCGGTGCTTTTTGTTCTGATAAACAATAACATGTCACTATATGTCAGTCTCAAACTTCATCAAGTAAGCCGCAATCTTTTTAGATTTTCTTTTAGGTAGGTACTTACTGGAGTTTTTATCTGAGCTTCCACTTCCACCCTGCTGCAATTACAAAAGTAAAGGTTCAGAAATTAAGAAACCAATGCCATGATTTATCCAAATAACCCGATCTACATGATTAAGCAAGCAGCTGTTTGATAGCCAACTAAACCAGTCAAGCCCTAAGTTTCAAATAAATGCATCTATTCAGTCTATGATACGGTCAAACTGAAACAAAAAGCTGCACAAACCTGGGAGCCAGGCTTTGGAGTGTTGCACTTTCTCATGTTACATACAATCCTGAACGAGAAGTTCACATTACCACAATTCGGACACGCCCAATCATTATCACGAGTTGATTCTGTAAACGAACACGAGAGAACATATCAAGTTGACTATCACTACTAATATAAAGGCCAGTTTTACAGCTGATGGGTTTGTAGAATGGGCAAAAAAAGCATAACCAGTCTAGGACATACCTCTTTTTTGTGATTTATCATCTGGATAATACCCGGGTCTAGGCATCTGCAAAGAATGGGTAACACATATTGTTAAAAATTCCATCTCATGCTACAAGTTTAGCAACTTATGAGATCTTGCATGTGATTCAAAACCAAGGCATCGTACTGTTATACATACCATAGCAGCGGCAGCAGCAGGACCCATGGCCATACCGAGGCCAAACCTGTCCATAGGTGGAGGCATTCCATACATCCCACCTGGCAAAAAAATGCAACAAATGAACCAACCAAACTAGACAGATACACAATAATGTTAACTGGAAGACGAGACAATTCGGAAATAGCGAGAAACCAAAAATTGATTTAAGAAACAAAAAAAAACGCATACCACTTCTCATCATAGATCCGCCGTGGTATGGTGGTGGTCCAGACATATGCAGTGGTCTGAAATGAGCTCCAGCAGGGATTCGGGAATTATAGTTAAAATGATAAGGCGAACCCCCAGAAAAGGGGACGTCATAAGGAGGCATAGACGACCCGTTAAAGTGAGAGGATCCATACGGCGACCCGCCCATATATAATGAAGGGGGACCCCCAGATCCTATATATGGCCCTGGCGATGAGAAACTTCGTGGTTGCATAGGTCTGGGAGCAGACTTCTGTTATATAGATATACAACAATGCAGGTCAACAACAGGCATGGGAATAACTTATAAATGGCAACCGGTAGTCTACACACTGCTGCTCTTGTTGTAAAATGCAACGTATGGGTTTTAAATATGGAAGAATCTGTTCTACTTACTCAAAAGAAAAAAAAAATTCAAAGCAGAGAGACATATATTGGGTATTGGAATACAAAACAACTTACTCCGTTGTGATCTGCAGGTCTAGGCTGAGTGCAATTACGCATATTGCAAGTTGTCCTGAATGAAAAATTGACATTGCCACAACTCGGGCAGGTCCAATCATCTTCTCTGCGTCCCCCTATACATGACCAAACAGCTATTCCATGAGAAACACACAGTGTGGAATCTCAAAACCTTTATAAACATGTACTACTGAGATAGAGGAAGGTCCCACAAACATAAAATTGATACACAGAAAGTGGCATTCATAATACTAAAACCATGTACTAAGATGCACTGTAAACACATAAACCATCTTCCGAATATGAACAACAGTCCGAGCATAGAATAAACTCGAAATTGTACGAACTACACTCTTCAGAACACAAGGATATCAGTTTCGAAGCAAGTAACGACGTACCGTCAGTTCTAGCACGCTTAGCTGCTGACGAATTTCTGTTATCTACCTACAAAAATCAGAGGAAATCAGTCCAAATTCTCCAATCAAAACCAGATCAATACGACACACAGATCAGTGGTACGAGGAAGGATCTCCGTAACTGATTCAGATTCGCGCAATTGAAATTGAATGATTCGATGCGGATATTCGTAAACTGATCGCAAAACTTCTTTTTTTCATCAGTAAAATCACGAAGAAGCAACGAGCAACGAGCTACTCTCTCGATTCAGTGTCAGATCTGAATTATTCAGGACCAGTACAGTAAGATGGGATACTATACCTGAGACATAGCGGCGAAATGGTCTGCGAGGTAGCGAGAGGCAACCGGAGAAAGAGGTGGCGCGGCGGCGAGACGTACCTCGGCGATGTAACCTTTGTCCTGAGATTTACTTCGACGGGAGGATGAAAAGGGGATGAAGCTAGCACAGAATTGGTTTTATAAGTTAAGGTCAAAAAAAAAGAATTCCATGGAAATTTACTAATCAAACTAGCCTTTATTTTACCCAAAACTAAAAGTAAAATACTTTTTTTTTTTTTTGACGACAAAATAAAAATACATTTAATTTTTGCTCATATCTACTTTTTTCTAAATACAAATAATTTAAAAATCGGATCGGACGTGAATATGTGTTTATCTGTTGTGGTTTAACTTGGTTTGGCCGTTTAGACCGAATTTATTAAAATAAAAATATCTTAAGAAATATGAAAATTTGGTTGACTTTCAATTGTAAGATTTTATAAATTCAAAAAAAACTTATATGTGCAGTAAAATTTTATGGATCTAAAACATTATGCTCATGTGAATAAAAAAACATCATGGTAAAAGTATTTAAAAAAATCAAAGTCAAAATAGAAAAATGTTTAAAGAGTTTAGTTCTTTGTAATTCTTAAGATATTTTTCAATAATTGCATTTATAACTTATCATAGTGAAATAACAATAATTTTTAAAAAAAATTAGCTAAATATTCAAAATTTACTATATAATAAAAATATTGAGTTTTCTAAAAAACTCTGTATTTTGCCATGTTATAAAAATTAAACCAGATTACTTACCGGTTCACAATTTAACCGGATCGATACTGAATTTATACTATATATTTTCATATAAAAATATATTAAATATATTGATTTTCAAATTTTGTTATACCAAAGTAAAGTATCGCCCGTTCAGTCCAGTTCTTATATCGCTGATTTTACTATATATTTTCATATAAAACATAAATATACTAAATATATAGGTTCCCAAATTTTGTTATGCGAAAGTATCGTGTATATATATATATATATATATTTATATATATATATTTATATATGTCACTAACATCCACGGGTTTGATTAACCATGTATAGTTATGTCTTAACTGTTTTCTCTTTGGAAATGTGTTTTATGCATCTCCTCATGATATATGTTGTGCATGATGTGTTAGCTTAGCTAGTTAGCTCCTACATTTTAAAGACCTCAAAGTTCATTCAATAGACTGAAGAGGGAGATGGCTCCACGCCACGCATTCTTATAGATCTGAAGTCCACGTGTGGCACTATGGTTGGCTAATATCTTGTAGATGAAATTATCCCCAAATCAACTAGATCTTACATTGATAACAAATCTAATCAGAACCTTGAAAGCAATGTAACACCAAAGTATAAATGTATGTTTATGTATGTATTTAAAAGTCATCTATATAAATGTCAGAAAATTGTCAAATTACTTTTTTTCTATCCATATATATAAATATAGTTAACTATCTTCTCCATTTATAAAAGAAAGGAAACATTATAAAATAATAAATTTGTCTAGTATTTGTATTACTACTACATACAACTGTAAGTAAATCTCTTTTACTGTGGTTCATCTTTATTTATTTAAAGTTTATTTTCATGTGCATTATTATTTTTCTATAATTATATATTTGTCATATAAAACTTACCAAAATATATAACTCATAATGGTCAACAGCAATAAATGTTTTCTTACAATTGTACTCTTTTTAAAGTTTTTTTTTTTTTTTTTTTTTTTTTTTTTTTTAAAAAATTTTTTTTTTAAAAA